>LQRL01126271.1:0-17634 GCA_001703475.1 Hydroides elegans
ATCAAATTATTAATAAACACTTCTTGCTATTTTTTTTACTAAACTTTTGCATAAACATTCTCAAAATTATAATTGACTAAATAAAAAAAAATATATATATATAAAACTAAAAAACTTAGCATAGACTTAGCATACAATAGATTTATGATAATTTATCATAAACTTATCAAAAAATAATAATAAACATTTTTTTGGCTAAAATTGTAGATAAACTTTAACATTAACGTTCTAAAAGTTCTTATGATTTTAAAGATATATTCACTTGACAAAAACAAAAGCTATTATAGAATTATCAAAGATTACTATAGCAGCATGAAAGCTCCGACCTGGTTGGTGAACGAAAGAATTGTTATAAAGGAGAAATACCTAACTTTTTTTACATATGTTTACTTAGAATTTTCATAATGATATCCTGATATGTATAAAATGATTTTCACAAATTTATTTTTACATATTACTATGTAAATAAGAGCAACTATTCCGTTCCCGCCCTTGATTCTGTAGTTATGTTTGGCATGTATATCGAACAGCACTGAGCATGACCAATCACATTTTCTTACCTTGGATTATGTAGGTTCGCGCATATCAAAATAGGAATAAGCCAATTAAAGAAAGTCCATACAAATAAGATATTGAATATGTTTGTCGATTTATTGACACTTCAGCTCATTGCGAAAGGGGTCGTCTCACAACTATTTTTCTGAATCTGAATCCATCTGGTCGTCCTCGTCAGAAGCAAAATTCATAATCACGGCTATTTGAAAAGTCAACCCCTCCCCACCCCTCTCGTAAGGTTATCTTTCAGTACGGATATTGCAGCACCGACATACGACACGAAAAAATCTACGTCACAACAACGTATGACGTCAACGTTACGTCGAATTTTTCAACGTTGGTATTGGTATCGGTACCCAAGCATACGACTTTGTATGACAGGCATAAACCAACGTCTTATAAATCTGGTTCATTGAAAGCGGATTGCGTTTTACAACATTTTAGCTTTTAAGATAGTTGAATTCATAAGATCCATCCACACTGCACTCGCTCGCTTGCTTGTAAAAGCAAGCGAGCGCAGTGTGGACGGTCACTATCAAAATAAGCCTAGTTATGGATTTACTCGCTCGCTCGCTTTTGTAAATGCAAGTGAGCGTTCCCATTTCCATTCTCCTTATCGTTTATCGCTTAATGCGTTTAACGTTTAGCGTTTAATGGTTAGAGTTTATGATTTGTGTATTTTAGCCTTTGGCAAAAGAAGTTAGAAACGCGCCCTACTTTTTTTTGTATAATCTAATTTTCTTTCTGTCTACTGTAAAGAATTTATCAATCATCACATTAATGTGTTTGAAAAACAAATAAATAAAATGAACGGAGAATACAACATAATGAAATGATAGTCTTCTGAATTTATATTTACAACATGTTTATGTATCTTTACCATATATCACCTAGGGTTTTTAAAATGGATGAATGTTTGACTTTTTATATAGCCCACAAACCCAAATATGTGTGGGCGGCACTAGTGGTATTTTATGATATTCTATCAAACATTTTGATTACATGTGCAATGCTTAAGAGCTATCCAGAGAAAGGGTCCAGGATAATCATGCAGAATTGTGATATTTGCCAATTAAAAAATTGCAATTTATTTAAAATAACGTCAAAGAAACATCGTCGAAATCTCGAATCCATTGATGTAATTTTCATTTTTATACTCAAACTAGAACCTTTATTAAAATGCATTTAAACAGGTCGCGCATATCATGTTGCTATAGTGATATATAGATCTTAGCACTTAGTACTGTATTCGTTTTAATTGGGCTCAAATGTCTTCGTGTGTTAGTGGTGTATCGCACACTAACGTATTCACCTAAAGATTTTATTGAGCAGATTAAAGTCACGGATAGTCCCCTTGTTATTTGAGGTGATTTTAATCTTCATTGGGATAAAGCTACCGACCCGTTTATGAAGCGCTTCCGCACCAAGCTCTTTGCATTTTGATTATCTCAGCATGTTGAAAAAGCACCCATTCGTGTGGCCTCATTCTTGACCTCATCATATCAAGTAATCGCGATCACATGAATATTTGTGACGCTTCTGTTAATTATCTCGTTTTAGATCACAATTTGGTCAACTGTCGGATATCATACCGTAAACTAGAGAAGCAAAAGCGTATGATCGAATATAGGGATATCAAGTCCATTAATATACAGGATTTTATGGATTCAATAGTCAAGTACAATCTACTAGCGCAGTATCAGGATATTGACCTCAATTTACTCGACACATTTGGCGCTCTATGTAAAGTATCTCAAGCAGCAGTTTCTCTCTGGTCTTATCAATGAAACCCATAATAATTCAAAGACTCTGTTTAGGTCTATGAATAAGGTTGTGAACAGGAAGAAATCGAACCTGCTACCTAATCATAACCCGTCAAAGGAGCTAGCTAATGAGTTTTGCGTATTCTTCAAGTCAGATATAGATAGATTCGCGAGTGTTTGAATACCGATGTTGATGCGGCTTTTGGGTATGACCTATCGACGGTCCATTCTCAATTGTGTGGTTTTAAGTGATCCCGGATAGTGGTATCACACCAATCATCAAAACAGCGCCCGACAAAAGTTGTGATCTCGATCAGATACCAACTCAACCGCTGAAGGAGTGTTTCTATCTGCTTTCTCCAATCATTGCGAGAATCATTAACCTCTCAATGCAAACAGCAACTATGCCGGATATGTTTAAACGTGCGCTTGTTACGTCTTTGTTGAAGACACCATCACTGGAAAACATGCCAAGGAACTATAGACCCGTGTCTAACTCACCGTTTGTAAATAAAATGACAGAAGATTGTGTGATATAACAATCATTCGATCATATGGTGTGTAATGGCCTCGGATAGGTCACACAATCAGCATACAAATACGGTCCTGCTCACGGTTTTCGACGTGATATGTAAGACTTTGGATACCAATCGCGCAGTTTTTATAACAATGCTTGACCTCTTCGCGGCCTTCGACACGATAAATCATCCAATTCTTCTTCGACGCCTCACCTCACTCTTTGGAATATGTGATGCGGCGTAGGACTGGTTCGCTTCGTATTTCTCTGACCGTTCAGTGCAGGTTTTAGTGGAAGGTGTGACATCCGTAACTCTCGAGTGCTTTAACACTCGAGATACGGTATTTTCTGAGTGAGCATGACGCAAAGGCCCTTATCCACGCATTAGTGATATCACGGCTCGATTATTGAAAAAGTTTGTATCACGGTTTGCCACAAAGCTTGTTACACGACCTTCAAATGATCATGAGCGATGCGGCAAGGGAAGTGAAAGGTCTACGCCAAAAACCGGATATCAGTATAGGGTATGTTTACACGGAGCAAACCAACCATCAAACCAAACGTTAAACCACTTAAGGTCGTGACGGCAATCAACAATATTTGTTCCATATTATGTAACATAATATGATTTCAGATGATATTCTAGTGAGACAAAATAACAAAAATAGCGCTTAATGATTCTTTAAAAGAATCATATCAAGTAGTCTATATATTGTGACGCAATAAAAAGTGATTGCAATTATCACAGTATTAATAATTGAATCACGCACAGTTCATTGTTACGTAATAAACATAATACTTAATTAAAAACGTAAATTGCCGTCATGACCTTAAGCGGTTTAACGTTTGGTTTGATGGTTGGTTTGCTCCGTGTAGACACACCCATAACAAGCGTTTTGAACGATTTGCATTGGTTACCAATGACGAAAGGCCCGAATTCAAGCTTATCTCACTAGTGCACGAATGCGTTTATGGAACGACTCCTGTGTACATGTCTGCTGATTGGTAAACTACTGGAACCCCTGTATCTTTGTGCAGCTATGACCATCTCAAACTCGTTGAGCCAAGGGTAAAACGCAAGTATGGTGGCCGTTGTTTTTGTTCCATGGGCCCTAAGCTATGGAACTCTCTGCCCATTGGTATTCAAACTGAATCTTGTTTTAATGCGTTCAAGCGGTCTCTCAACCAATACCTTTTTAAAATAAATGTTAGAATAATTGATTTTAAGTACCGTATCTATAGCCGTCAGAGTATTGATATATTTTAGTATTTTTCTTCAAGCATTGAACATTTCAGTATTACATATATGCTTGGTATGATTTTAGTAAAATATGTTTATCATTGTTATTATCTGCTTAGTTTTATAAAGTGGGGATAAATGGCGCTCAATAAATAGCTAATTTTGCTAAATTTGTAATTAAATGTTAGTATTTACTTAATAACAATGCTAGTTATAAATTGATAATATAATAGCGACTGCTTGTCATCAAGTAGATGCTAAATCTAAATGTATATTTCAAATAACTTTGATAAACTCAAAATTGAAAATTGCAGGGATTCCTGAACATGAAGTTTCTTAGGTTTAACAGCTGTGGTTCCAAATACTTTTTATAATAATTCATGAACAATGTTCGCTATTAAGGTGACGTTCAATATACGCCAAACTTATAAGATCCCAGTAAACAAGGAAGCGGAATTTACACGTTTATAATATGTTTTCGATTTCGTGTTGTCACGTTTTTTCGTGACGTTTTATTCACGTTTTTACGTCCATCACGAATTACGTGTTTATTTCGTTTCCTGAAAACGAAATAAAAACGTATTTTTCACGTTTCTAGAACGTTTTCATAAGGATAAGAAAACCGTAATAAAAACCACTTTTCAACTTTTAGGTGCTACTAAAATCACAATTGTCGTGATTAAATTTGCATCGTAAAATAAAACTGTATAACCTAAAATCCTATGAGCTGAAATCAAATATATACACGTAAACATATTCATGTTTAAAAGGAAATAATATTGGAATCGAATTTCATTACAAACTTAACTGCTTTGAGAAAAGGGAAAATATACATAATCAAAAAGCTCTTTCGGGCTTAAATTCACAAAGTGTGACCGAGATATATATTGAAATGTATTGTCTATGGATCTTACTCGATATCTTTTATTATTAAGAAACAAAATCACTTACCCTATCATATTATCACGTCAATTTATATTTAAATAATATTGTACAACTATGTAAATTCGATTTTTTATTGTTTATGTAAAAATCCTCCTTCAGCGCCTTTGACGTATATGCCTCTGGAAAATTATACACCTTGTGAATATACATTTTCCCAGGGCTTTCAAACACTAAGTTGCATTATAATTGACAAAATAATCCCTTATGATCCATATGGTTAGATTGTCATTGTTAAGTTCCTTTATTATCTTGCTTTAATACACATTTTATAATATTAACATATTTATTGATGTTTTCCTTTGATCTCATTTTGTTCGTTTAAAGATAAACTAAACATTTCGAGCAATATTGATGACGCGCACACAAAACTATGACGTCACGTCACTTTTTGGACTTAAAAAACGTTTTTATATAGTTATAAAACACGTTTTAATAACGTTTTTCGGAAACGTGTTTTTCTCGTTTCAAAGTTACCTTAAACAAACTTTAAGATAAACAAGTTTAAAAAACGTGTTTGACACTTAAATAAAAACGTACATAAAACGTTTTAAAATAGAATTTGGAAACATTCTAAATAAAAAGGTGATAAAAACCTATTTGATACCTTGGTTAGGATGTTACCAAAAATGCACCGATAGAAAACGTGCAAAATACGTTTTTTTGTTTACTGGGATTGAGAAAAATAAGAATATATTGCATTAACTTTATAATAACATTATATAACTTTATAAAATTTATATTTGAATGAGACCTTTATGACAATATCATTATGAGTTATCTTTAACTTTGCCTAAACTAAAACATGCAGTTCATTTCATAGTATCTATACTTAACACAAAATGTGTCGCCTTTATGGTATTTTCAAAGTATGTTGTCAAAATCTTCAATCATTCTTGAATAGTTATTAAGAATGTCGTGAAATATTCATGGTTATTTCATAAAATTAGAAAACCTTGTCATGTCTCATTTTATGGACGCAGATTAAATATTCTGCTATGGTTTAGAAATAATTAAATACGTTAAATCAATATTTCGCAATTTCATTATCTATTTCAATGTTTCAACAGGAACATATTTTCTAAGAAAAAATTTGCAGTAACATGGTATCCGATCGTTTTTTACTCAAATATTAATCCGATTGGTATACCTTTACATTTCTCTGTATTATTTGAGTTACATTTGCTAATTATGTGATGACACGAAAGTAAGGATAAACGTTTTTGCTTTAATTCTTCTAGCATAGTGGCAATTTTGCCAGTTTCAATAGAAAACGACTCGAATTAATGGGACAGAAAATGCGAAAATCCAAAATTATGTGAACTTTTTTGTCACTTTTTCCATTTAGAAAATTTATGATTTTGTTATATGTTATAGGTGTGTATGTGTACAATGGGATTATAATATCAAAAATCATAAAACATAAACAATGACTCAGATTCTAATGGATTTATAAAATGGGGTAGTAATTATGTCAGACCTGGGATAATGGACAGGTACCATTGTACACAAATAAACATACATTATTGCTATAAATGTATTGGTAAATTCTAGCAATGAAAAAGGGAGTGTTTATAGACAGTTTTGATAACCAAGCTGTAAAACTTGAACATATTATTTTTTGCAAATTACCCCTACAACAAAACTTGTTTTTTTTAGCTTTAATGGTCGGGCCATACACTTCTCTACCCAAACATTTGTGGATTGCTCACATTCTACACTTCATGTTTTTTCTTCATGAGTCTATAAGCATCACGTTACGTCACGTAGTCTATGATATGACTGCAACTAACTTAAATAGAATTCATGTCTTTTGTTAAGTATAGCGCATTGAATCGATATTTTTTAGATGCAATACAAACAGTGTTTTATAACGATATTATTAAAATATTTCGACAAGTTTATATACGTCATGTTGTTAACTTTATTCGTGCCTAATTGTTGAAATTCAAATATATGTATAGGCATCATGTCATGGAGAACAATCTTAATGAATCAAGATACTTATCTAAGGCAAGCCGAGGGTAATTTCGCTTACTCCCGACCTATCGGAAAGGTGTTGGATGAATATATAAAGAAAACCTGGTCCTATGCCTGAAATGACATGCTCTTTACCATTTTATGTCAGGTGCCTTGTGCTGATAAAACATCAATTTTGAATATATGCAAACTTTGTGAAAAATTCATGAACTGTCAATACATCTATAAAATTTAATAGGTTTTTTTTTCACATAAAGTGTGGAATTAATAAGCGTATGTAAATTTGTTTTTTATTGAAAACACTTACAATGCTATCTTCATACAATCATATATTTAGCATATTAAACGTCCTGTCCCATTATCCCAGGTCACTGATTTTACAACCCCATGTTAGTTGACCCTGTCGTAGTTCATATCTTGAATATGGAAACTGCATAATATTTATACATTATATTCCTAACATATACACATATAAGCAGACAAAATTTCGAAATTTTGCTTTGATAAGAACATAGTAAAAAATTGCATAGAATGCCGAAATTTCATTTTACTGTCCCATTAAATCGAGTCGTTGTCTATTTGTCAGTTTAAAGATGAATACATTTTTGATTAACTGTTCGTGAGGTGCTCTTCCATTAAGTGGAACAACGCCCACCTTACCTTGCAAGAATTCGTTATGAGCAAAATGGGTGAAGTGAAAAGACATGTGACTAATTAGATGAAATCATATTCTACTGTGACTTGAGCATTTCACAATCCATAGTATATGATTGAACCCCTCAAAGGAATGAGTGCCACCAGTTCGCCTTACCGTAATCGGACTATCCCTTTGAAACAGCACTGTGCCTTCAATTTCAAGGTCAGACATTTTTATACATTAAATTAGGAATAGTTCTTCGATGGCGCTGTGTTCAATGAAACGAAGCAAAAGGGCTGAGTCTTTACATTCGGTGCAGTTCAACTATTACAATATGTGCCTGATTATATACGAAAAAACTAATCTAATAAATATGCAATTATAAAGTGGATTTATACCTATATGTAAATCTATTGAATAAAGTATATACATAAAATCTGATTAATCCTTTAATGAAATGCGCAATTAAAAATCCTCCTATATGCACCATTAATTGCTTATCATTGGAGAAACTAATACGGTATGACATTAGCATTATGACTATAGAGGAAGCAGGATACAGACAACAAACTAAAGCAAAAGGCGGGAGGGAGAGACCTCGAGACGAGAGATTACGAAGCCGTGAAATGTGATGTGCTGGAGGAAAAACTGGGCTAATACATGGAATATTGGAGTACCGTCGTCGCTATGGATATGACGTATGTACAGCAGATGAACCATGAGGAATATTGACGCATTTGAGATTGGGATTGTGATTTTGGTTTTAATTAAACAAGGATGTGTCTGCACTTTTATTTCAGGTAAACTTTTTTATTTATATTCGAAACGTTATAAGATTGTTAATAATAACAATTGTCGTAACCTTGATTTTCAAAATTGTATTTTATGTTTACGAGTCTATTTCGGTAGAGTATATATGATATAAAAGTTAAATTTCAGTTGTTCTCGGTTGACAATTGATGTGACAAATATTTGCTTTCTCTTTTTGTCCTGAACCCAATGGATTCTACTGTCATTTGCAGTTTTTGTATTGACTCTGCTTAGAGATGCTTCCAAATATCGCAATTTGATAAGTCAATTCGAGAGGCGAATCGATATATTTTTAATCTGGAAGCGCCGATTAAATATACATAGGGCCGAACCAATGTGGTTTCGGTATAATATATAAGGGCCGTTCGGCGATAGCCCTTAAGTAGAATCGCGTTTATCAGTAACACCTACATATACTTAGCAAGTTATTCGTATTCAAAATATACCTTATTTTTCCTTATACCCGCATGATTTTCCTTGATTTCTGATGTGAAGGAAAAAATGGTAAGAGGAAACACTTTTGTCTGTATTATTACCGAACTTCAAGTAGTCTAATTAAAGTAAACTACATTCTTCCATTTCAAAAACAGTATTTGGGTCGCCAATATAAAATATCATAATGGCTGCTTTAGCCATCCCAAAAAGACCAATGAATAAAGAATTCAATAAAATCACTCAACAGTAAAGCATAAATCCACAAAAAACAAGGGGCCTTCATAAGCGCTGAATGACAGCATATGAAAAAAGGATATTCAAATAGGGAAACTGTGGATCCATTTGCCAAATGAGGCGAGATGAGAAGGCAAGATGAAACGTGACGGTTCTGACTGCGAGCAATGAGGGGGCTCAGAGTTTGAAAATAATGAGACCTTAAAACGTGTGTCATACAAGTAGTTACTCTGTCCCATTATAAAGTTTATTTGGCGGATTTGTCTGATGGCTGATATGATTAAGCAAAGAGCATGTATTACATAGACGTTCTGTGGATTAGGCAGATGGGTTTTTTATGGCCGATATAAGTCAATGATATAGAGTCTAGTTCCAGTGGAGACCTCTATGACTAATGTGACAAGGGTCTCGTAATCAATTTGTTTATTAAACTAAACATTTAAAGAAGCTAATTGAAGCTTGAAAAATGTCCCATAACGAATAGTACAATGGTGAATTTACAGAAGAAAATAGTATATGTTTGTTTAAGAAAAAGAGGCCCCAATAAGCTTTAAAAGCCTGCATGGACACTCGATAAGCGGTATGGAGCGTCAGCACTTCTTTTTTTATATTATCGGTATAAGGCGTATAAATTAATCATATAAAACATATAAGAATGAGAATTATTGGGTGTATACCGGTAAAAGCAGTCGCTCAGCAAGCATATGATATATTCACATGCGCTTAAAAAAATACTCATCATGCACAATTTTGAACCAGATCAACAGCACCGTTTTAGTATCAGAATGTCACAGAAAGACGCGGTAAGAAAAAAACTCGCTTATAACAAAGATTAAACTCCGATAGACTATATCTATCAATTGTAAATTTACAGACTTAAGGTGATTTAAATTTACATTGTCTATCAATTGTAAATTTACAGACTTAAGGTGATTTTACAATGCCTTCAAATAAGAGTCTTAAATAATATATACTCGACAACAAAAGAAGTGTCCGGTCATTTTAGGTTAATATTTTTTCATTGTATCATAAGTGGATCCAATTAAAACACGTTTGTTAGTTTCAGTTATGATAATTATGGGTGGTCTCGCAAACCTAACAATCTGGAATCCGTTAGACGAGTATCTCGTTCGTTTTATCGAAGGGCTAAGAAACATTGATTTCGATCATCATTTTTCAATGAGTATCGGTAGGAGAGGAAAAGCGCTATGTGCTAGAGATAGTATAAGGTTTTCGTAACTCAAAAACGGTGAGAAATAGTTTATTTCTATGCCACATGCGTCGCAGCGCACATAGTAAAATGTCGGAAAAACGTGTTTTTGGCGCTTAACTGCGAAAACAGTCTTAATCACATTACAAAATAAAAGCGGTATGATTTCAAGAGAGCTCACATGCTCTAAACTCTGTTAATTGCACTTTGAATTCCATTTGCTCCATAGCCTAGCCGTAATTTTCGAATAAACTCGGCAAAATTTGAAAGGGATAACTTAACCTGGTTATATTGACGGGGCGTTCGAACAAAAGCGGTCATTGTCAATATTATCTTCAAGGGTGTGCAAAATATAAAAAAATAAACCGAAAGGCCGTTGCTGTCCTCGTTTTCCATATAAACGATGTCGCGAAATGCATTGAAAATACGCTCGATATAGGCGCGGTTTCGTGCAAACAATTAATTATTGAGTGAATACGCTTTGAATAGGTTAGAACATTGTAATCTAGAGTTACAAGTTATGAAAAACTGATTAACGTTCATGTTAGCCACGTAATCACGCTAAAATTGAGTAGAATACGTCGATCTGTTTATCAAGGCATATGCTTGCGCGCACCATTGCTACGAAGCTTGGGCGTGGAAATCGACCATCAGGTTGTCTTATTGACATGAACGAAAATTGTTTTCTTCTTGATGGAAAACTTAAACTACGGATTTAACAAAGGTTTACTGAATGTGACTTTTCGATCAATATCGTGTTTCGAAGTAACCACAAAATAAGCGAAACGTAATTTCCAAAACGGTTGTAAACCCATTATTGTAGCATTACAAAACCCGTGAAGCCATCATTTGACATATTCAAACAGTTGTTTTGGACAATTGTACTAAAGCTGGCACTTCCGGTGCCTAGCGTCTGACCATTAGCAAGATACTTTGTCAACTCGCGCGATCGCCGCAACTGGCTTGAATATTCGAATATGCACCTAAAGAGTCCAAATGTACCAAATACCTTTAAAATTTCTGGCAAGATAGTTCAAACATCCATGAAAATGCATATTTGAGGGTTTGTTACTCGTTATTTCGTTCGTTCATTTTCAAGAGTTCGCCGAATCGTCGATAGGAAATATAGAGTCGTAAAAAACTTATTTAATGAACTCAAATTATGTGCTGTTTAATTTGGTACATGATTGATAAAAATCGACCAAATACTGTTGAAGTTACGGAGATTTGAACAAGCGGACACTTCTTTTGTTGTCGAGTATACATTACTTTTTTAAAGCAAAGGATTCTATGGCTATTTTCGGCCGTTGGGCTATGAGTAAAAATCTAACTTGACAGTTGTTTGTTTTCTAGGTTAGTCCCCTCAGAAATAGCGACTGGAAAATTGTATATCCGTTATTGGCATCCCATGGGTACACAACATCCATTACATTAAGCCGTATTTCTGCTACAATAATATCACGTTCCCAAAAGACATGCCACAAAAATAAATCCATACAAATATACTGTATAGCAATCATTAATGGGACTATATTTCAAAAGTTTCTAAATGATATATTGTTTGGAATATATTGTTTGGAATGTTTTTATGCCAAAAATATATCAGCTTTCGGGCAAATATGGTGACGCTGATATGTGGCTATCAAATGTTCCGATCAAAGATGGTCAAATATCGATATTGAATTGATCTTCTTAATCAAATTGATTGTATTAAATATATCTTTTTTTCTTTACTCGATTTATTATGTCAATTCTACAAATCAATTATCTCACTTTTGTTAAAAAAACTCTTTAAAATTAAACATAATAATTTATTCTCTTGTTTTACTTGGCACAGCAAAGACTTGCGCGAGAATTTTTATAAAATTTGGTCGGATGCAAAAGTAACCAGGAATGTTTACAAAACTTGTTTTTTTTTATGCATATCACGTTCATATGTCGACTTAATTGCTTAATAATAGCCTTCGTTATATCCAGGGAAACCCCCTCACATATTTGATATAAATCGTGAATTTGTCTTTGAGTCAGCGTTGTGGTTACAAACTGAGTTAGATTGTTTGTGTTGTTAAATTCAAAAACTAGCATTAAATCAAAATAAATGGGGAAAAGGAAGAGCAATCGGGTGGAAAGATTAAGTAAAGAGAATCGAAGAGACTGAAGTCCTGGTATTCTGTGAAGTCTGTCAGTTCTAGGGTTCCATGCAAGAAAGTGTTAATCGATTTTGCATTTATAGAATAAATGTGTTATTTTCATGCTAAATGTGGTGTTGATGCTCACGTTTAAGGCTCCATGTTGTACTTGAGGCATCAGAACTCATAAATATGTATCAGTATTTGCAAAAGTAATATTATGAGACAATGTGACATAACATGTTTTATTGAATGAACACTTCCATGCACGGCCTTCTTCAATTATTGGCTTATTGGTTGGAATGGTGGCATATCGAGTCATCTGATGGCGATTTACGCGGCGCTTCATTCACGTCACGTCTATTTTGGCGCCGAAAAAGGGCGACATGAGTTATAACTGAGCTGTGTGATGGTCGAAAATTTACGCTTAGCTTATCTATGATTTAATGATGGAGATGCGTAATAAGTCATGTGTTTAAATTAATTATTGTGGATATCACAAATATATAGTCAAAAATGAGTATCGCATAAGCAGTTTCAATGTGATGTCTTTCATAACAAAAAAAAAAGACCGTCAATAACACTTATTAAATCATACTTTTAAGACAATCATTCGGGCTTCACTTTAACAAATACAAGTATAAAGATCTCAAACATATTGTCAAAAATTAATGTAACATAAGCAGCTCCAATGTGATATCCGTCATAATAAAGAGACGACCAATAACACTTTCGGGTGGCGTATTCTTGATTTGGATGCCATTTTACAGCGGGGATGAATTCACGTCACGTTCTAAACCGTCGGAGTTGACGAGCCTAGATTTATGGAGGGAAGCTTTCCTAGGGAATACTCGTGAATTTGAATAAATGGGCCTATGATATGTTGCAGTTTTGATTGGAAGAAATGGTGGCTTAAGGTCTGGTCACATGGGGATGCGACAAGGAGCGACAACGATTCTTCTAAATTCTTCTATATGACTTTAAGTGAAGTTTGACTAAGTGCCTAGCCAGACGGGGAGCGTCAGCGAGCGGTTTTCCTAACAAAACTTATTTTCTAATGTATTCGTTATATGGTTTAAAAAAACGCTCGTTCCTTTTTGAACCGCTCGGCGCTATATCATGCATGTATACGAATCGCTGTCGAATACTACCTTTATTAAATTAATCAAACATTCTTCCTATGAATATATTTGTTTTACATTTTTGCACAACTACGTAAACATCGAATTCATTTTTCTCAATCATATTGAGAAGGAATGCAACGTTTCTTTACGTCAGATTCGGAGTGTATGCTTAATCATCATGGTCTACAATGCGATGACTTACACTGTTGTTTCGAGATCGATATGCATTCAAAAGTTACATGTATACAATCATCTTTCAGCCATGTCCCTGTTTCACTCGTTTTGATATCTGTATTGTACACATATACTCATTCATGAATATATTTTTTTCAGAGGAGCGGGATTACTGCAGCGGTGACATATTCGAGCCCAAATGCCCGAAAGATCATGTGATCCTTATGACTTCTGCGCAATATGGCCGAATGACAAGAGGTAATCGGGTGCATCTCCATGTTTTGCAATGAATTTGTAATAGGCAAATATTGATACAGACCTTCGTATGTAACACATGATTCATACAATTCGTAAAGTAAAGAGCATACCATACAGTTGAAGGGGTTCATATATCAGTGAGAAAAAAAAAACCGAAATTTATTATGATATCAGAAAAATAATTCTCTATGATTCAAACAATGGCGCCAGTAATGACTTGATGAATTATTCTATATTAAGGATTCATACACAATAAACGATCCAATTTTAAATATATGTATTATTGAGGTCCCTGTATTGGTAAAGAAGAGCCGCCCGACTCGTTGAATTGCGGTGGTACCGATGTCCTCAACTTTATGGATACGATGTGCTCGCTTCGCCATGAATGCGAAATCATTTTACCAAATAAGGAAATGGATGACCGATCTACATGTGAGGAGTGGTACAGGTCGTTTCTCAAAGCCAGCTACCAGTGTATAAGAGGTATAAGCTTTTTCTATTCAAACGATTCGGTGTTCATATTCTACATAAAAAGTATATGATAATTGTTCTTTTAATAATTTACGAATATGTTTTACATTTCTTTTTAGACTTTTTGTGTTTTTGACCGTGACTTGTTGATTTTTTGATGATTTAGTATCGATATACTTATAGATAAACATTACTGTTTTATCATTCAAGTTTTCAATGAATGTGGAGCACAGCAGCGCGTTTACGCACGCGAGCGACCTAGCTTCATCTCCATCAACACCACCGCGACAACCGAATGCAGAACGATCGATCAAACATGGACGCTTCAGGCAGATTCTGGACAATATTTTTCCGTGCATATATTAGACTTAAGAAAACAGGATCAGGGTTTTCACATAACAAATCATGTTCAAAATAAACATTGTTCCCATCGCCTTGGTTACGTGGATGACAAGGGACGACGGATAAATCTGTGTCCTAATGGAAAGAGAAGGGTGACTGTCATTGGTCAGAGTTTGGGTCATGTCATACAGATACATCTCGATAGAAGTGCCTTGCAAAGCTACAACTACCTTATCGAGTATCAAGGTAAGTACAACGACCCTAAAACACATATATTTTAAAATTATCCATCCTCGCAGTTTTCCACTCTGCTTTATCTTGAACATTTTATTGAAATATAACTATATCATTTTATTTTTTATTTTATATGTAAGTGTGAAACGTCTTTATTAATCATTTCAAGTGTTCGGTTGCGGAAACCTGAGGCCCCCTAAAAATGCTTGGATACGTCGCGACGGCAATATCTCTTTGGTCGGTTGCTATGGCAGCAAAAGCACATGGCAACTTCAATGTGAGGGGAACCGTTGGAATGGAGTCATTGGCAACTGTTCACAATGTAAGAATTATCTCTATTGATTGGTAAATAGAAACTGAGAAGCTAAAATAGTTTTAATCTAGATGGTTTGAATATTGAAGATGTAAGGGACTGCGTCATCCGTGGGTTTAACATATTTTTATTTTCTAAATGAAGAACTTTAGTTCCGTGTTTAAAACATTGCTGGTGTTAAAACATATCGCTAATTGCACATCGCCCACACAAAAGCCATATTTAGAGATATATGTGACTTTTTGGTAAATGGCAACCTTTCATGATATTTAAACTTCCTTAAAGTCTTCAATTGACGAAAGGCTTTTGACATTTACTTTTGCATTTACTTGCACACTATAGTTTGCGTTAAATTTCATTTCGTTCCTCATAGGAAAGCAATTAAATAACAGACATTTTAAGACATTTCTGGAGAAAAGTTATATAATTAAGAATTTTAACTAGTCATTGAAATAGATATATGAAGTTTATATAAAAAGCTTAAGTATGAATACATGAATTCTAGTATTTTAAAAACAAAAAAACACAAATGGTGAGTTCCGTATAAGAATTCTTGGAAAAACCCTTATCCTCTCCCAAGGTCTCGCCCCCTAAAAATAATTGTTCCATGTCGGAAATGATCTGTCATTGTTCGTGTTGCAGATGCGCCCGTGGTTAATACCTTGCGCCTTCAGCATAGCAACAACATGCGTCTCTCTAGCGGTAGGTAACCAGGGGCAACTCACGCTTTTCATGTTGATAATTGTGATATAGAAAGAATTACATTTTTTTAACCTTCAACGAGCCCAGACTGTATTTAAGTATTATTGACATTTTTTAAGAGCAGATATATATTATTTTAATGAATGCGGATCCATTAACCTAACTATTGAGCGATCAAAATGAATAACTAGAGTGACTTCGTGATGTGTCCATATACATGTACTGTAAATGAATCGCAGACGAACATATCTGTGCGTAACCTATCAAACGCTGATTAACCAACCCCATATCTACAGATAAACGTATATATATGTATAGCAACAATTATAATATATATTCATTCAAAATTCGTTTAACCGGGTGCCCTTTTCCCCGTTCTCTGGTGACATTCTGATGCCTATGCCTCCTACTCTTATCTGTCGCCTCTAATTGCCCACAACTTATGAAATATGCACGAGAAACGTACGAGATTAGGTCCTATGTGTGCGCGCGTCGGGGAAAGATCGAGGGCATGGATATAATAAGTGACTCAGTTGGCAAAACGATACCCAATGATATAGAAACGTTTACTGTGACAAACTGATTTTGAAACATGGTTTTGAAATGCTACGCTATGGCAATCCAACGCAACGGCGAGAATCAGCGCCACATAAATAAGCATTTTTCTTAAGAAGCTGTTATTTGTTTTGGTAAAATCATGGCAGATTTGAAGATGGTCGTGGAAAATATGGTAGACTCTACTAGACTATAAAACACATGGATCAAAGTACTACGCTTTTTCGGAAATTGTTTACTGCATATTTTCTTTGTTAAGAAAAGAAGATTCCTTTGAGAAATGATAATTAGATATCACTCCTTTCCTCCCATTATGTGGTTAATTATCAATGAAATAAACTGTTTAACATCGTTTAATGCTGTAACACGTTTGGCGATTCAACAGAAAATCATGGGTCCGCAAAGTGCTATCGAACAAAATTTGAACTATAATTAGGAGTCCATATGGGAATCTATGGTTCATGCTATTTAACAGTAAACATGTGACTTTTTTCTTTCTAGTAGGGTAAGAAGAGATAAAGCTCGACGTATGACTCATTCGTGCATGCGTGAACATGTTTGTTGCGCTGACGTCATCAGTGCAAGCTGAAACATGTTGTGGGTATTCCCCGTGGTTATTCCACAGGCGGGAAAAACCAATGAGGTCATGGGTACACCAAACGACTGATTATGGGAAAAAGGCAAAAGGGGATGGCATATCATGTAAAATAAATCACTTTTTGAAACACATTTACTCATGGGATGCTTTCTTTTTGTATCATCAGTGAAGCATGCCCCTATCACGTGAACACCATTGGCTAGGCAATGAGGTCATTTGCGGGAAATTTTAGCCAATGAGGTCATATGCGGGAAATTTTTCGCGGGAGATTTTTTCTGTATGACGTAATACGCGTTACCTCTGTATCCCATATAAAATTCATGCTCATTTCATTGCTCTTAAGTTTGCTCTTTGCTCATTTCATTGCATTTAAGTTTGCTCTTTGCTCATTTCATTGCTCTTAAGTTTGCT
>LQRL01126272.1:7674-24984 GCA_001703475.1 Hydroides elegans
ACAAGAGGGAATACACAGATTCTTTATGTCTGTAAAATGTCAGTAATATGCTATATATGTTGTCGGATTAGTAAACAAAAGCATCTAGCTTTAATCCGTTCAGCGGATTTGCAGGTAGTGTGACATATTGCACTTGATCAGATCAGATACATAAAGGTTGATCCCTGCACAAGCCATATTACCATGTAAATATAAATAAACAATATTATTTTCTAAATTTAAATCATATTTTAGAAAAAAATATGGAGGGAGGGGGGGTTTATTCAGGGGTGTGCAAAAAAAGGGGGGGTTTAACCCTGAGGGGGTTTTTTCATGGAAGGTTCTTTCCGGTTACCAATTTTGCAGATGTGCAACGTCGAGGTTTCAGTTTGATCGAACTAAAAGGGTCGAAATTGCGGGGGTCTGAACTTAGACGAAATTGAGATAGTTTGGGATATATATATGTTGTAGGGTATCTATTCGGTTAGGGCAAGTATACTTTCCCTAGGGTGACTATACTTGCCCTGATTTTTTAGGGTAAGTATACTCACCCTGGGTTTTGGCCTTCCAAAAATGAAAGATACCCTAACTTGGGATGACCATTATATGCACAAGTTATTCATGGGGGTGAGTGAGTTAAACGTTTCGCTTTGTGAGTGGAACCTATTGATCTGATTATTAGCTTAACTCCGTACGCAACGATGGTGTTTGACTTGAATAGTTTCAGAGTTATTTATAGTAGAATAATTGCAATTTACAATCAGTGTTTAGACATTTAACGCGATTGGGGTTTGATCTGAAGGGCATTATAGTGAATCATCATACAAACGATGTTACATTTGTATTAAAATAAGTTTTATCTTTAAATGCCAACACATGTTGAGAAACTCAAGTAAAACTTCCTGTATGTTATTGCATAGTGGCTCTCATAAAAAACTATAACGAATTGTCAATATCTCCCATGCATTTATTCTCTATATTTGTTTACATTTGAATAATCGCTTTAATTTATTACTACTAAAACAATCAGTACATCTGTAGACGAAAGTCCCACCTGCACGCTAGATAAATAATTTCCCTTAACCTTTACTCATTTCCATGACAACATGTATGGCTAATGTGACAACGTGTGCTCGGGAACATTTGCAGATTTAAACAAATAATACATATTTGCATAAAAGTCATATTTTTGCCAACACACCACTACATCCAATGACATTTAAACGACAAATTTATTTTCAAAAGTGACATATACTTCTTAATGATTCATGACCACCAAGTTTACTCATTTTTATTTCTACACGAAAGGCACGAGCAAAATGTTTAATGTCGGTAGCAAGTCGAAATGATCTACTTATTGATCCGGAACGAACCGCTCTACTCATCGAGGCGAAGTGTTCGGCTCACTAAGCAACCAATAGTAATCACTCTATGGGTGTTTTTTTTAGTAATAGAATTACTAAACCTTCAATTTCAATTGCAATCAATAATCATGAACACAATTGCTATGAGGAGCGAAACATACTACTCACACTAATCCAGTGAAACCTTAAACTCACTCACTCAAATGAATAACTCGTATGTTTATATCAAATCAGGGTATCTTTCATTTTTTGAAGGCAAAAACCAGGGTAAGTATACTTGCCCTAAAAAATATTAGGGCAAGTATACTTACCCCAACACAGCTAGGGTAAGTATACTTACCCTAGGGCAAGTATACTTGCCCTAAACCGAATAGATACCCTGTGACAAAAAATCAGAGTCTGTCCCATTTGACATTTGGTACTTTGTGTATGCGACATCTCAAAGGTTTTTGGATGTGCTTTTATAAGCAGTCGTGCTTATATAAGCATTTTTTTTAAATTTATAAATAAAGGATGTTTTCGCTGGCCTCGTCTGCCGCCTTCAGAATGAAGTAAGTGATAGTGCAAGATGTTACTCCATTGCTTTTTACTTTGCGAGGATAATCACATGTATCTGGTCATTTCATCATACATTGGTGGTATCTTTCTTTTGAGCAGTTTCAAGACTAGTCTTTCGTATCCTCGCCATACCTCAATGTTGATTGAAAGGTTGAGACAATCACTTAACATACATCAAATCGTTAAGATTATTACAACTGCATAAGTGGTAAAAGAGTACCTGAATAATTATATTTATAGAACATTTAAGTGAACTCAATCACCTTATTTAAACTTTTATTACTTTGAAAATTCAAAGTAAAACTAGATTAGAAATTGAAAACAAAAGATTGCATGGCCACAGGAATTAGTTTCGACTTCATCGTCTATGGTATCGGGTAAGTCTTTTCATAGGGTTGGGGGCGGTGATGTTACAAAAAGAGGTTTCATGGGTCATTTGAAGGGTAATGATGAACACTTTCAATTATAGTTCGAAAGGTTAAGCTTATGAAAATAAGCGCTTTAATCAGGTTTAGTTTTGCGATTATATTTTTACGAATGATTATTTACAGCCCCATAAACTATATGTTATATTTTTAAAACCTTGCAAGCGGTGGCACACTGTCCTTGTCCAGTCTTGTTATCTATTTAGACGACTAATTTAGCGGAATGAAGAAGTCCACCATGGAGACCACAATGGTTCAATAGTTATTAAAAGCAAAATCAATGTTGGAAACATATAAAAAGATTATGTCAAACTTTACCTTTACGACTTAAAACTGTGAGATAAGATAACATATAAAGAACAGAGTGTTTCCCCATAATGAAGACAAAATTGCCGGAAAAAGCTTAATCAGCCACGGAGACCATAACTTTTTAATCGTCATCAAAAGCACAAAATATGTTAGAGACATCATTAAAAAGCTTATGTTAAATTATAAAAGCTTTAGTTCTAAAATTGTAAGAGCAGACAGACTTTGAAACAAAGAGTTTTTCTCTTTATAAAATCCCGAATTCGCAGAAGTCCACCATATCAACCAAAGTAAGTCAATCGTTCTATAGCAGTAGCCGGAATGAGTATACCATAATAAAGCTTTGGTTTTAGTTCGATGGCTCTTCTTCCAAAACTGTGGGATGAGATAGATTTTTTAAACATTAGTTTACTGTACAACTTACTAACTTATTCACCAACTAACGGCACGATGAAGCGCAACACTCAACGGTGCATTTCTTTTTTATGAGACATATATCTCCGTTATCTCCGTTTTTGGCTATGTTATTCAACACACATTTGATTAAAAGTTACCTGGAATATTTCCCCGTCAGCTTGTTTTTATGTATGACATGGTAATATTCAGTAAGAGATACATATATTTGTAATGCAGACGGCAAAAGAAGTTGGTACAAAAATCTGTGTATACATGCTATAAAACATGTTTGAGATTGTAATATAAGTGTGTGTAGTGAACAATTATATTTAACGGAAAAACTGTATTATATCAAGAAATATAGATCATATACAAATGAAAAAGTTTTACCGTTAGCATATTTGTAAGTAGTGGTTTATTGTTCCTATTATTACAACAGCAGGCTATATTTTATATAATGAATAAAGCCATGGATAAAGGTTGCATTATAAACTTGACACAGTAAAACAAAATATGAAAAGTGACTGCGTTTATGCTCATTTTGGATAATTGTAAATAGAGATATTGATGAATCAAAGATATGGATATATTATAAAAGCTAGTGCTATTATGATGAAGCTCATTTTATTAGAATACATAAATAGTTGTGATCAGCCATGGCGCAATGAACTCGAATCATTCAAGGCTGCTCTCGTGGAGATTGTGAGCATTGTAAAACCTAATCGAAAAGTAAAACATATTTGTATGATGGAATCAATGGCATTGTAAAGCAGATAGACTTAAATGGCCTTAAAGTAAAGTTAACATATATTTACAGTGAATAAGAGATGAAAAATGTTAAGTTTAATGGACAAAATGTAAACGGAAGAGAAATTCTATGATAAACCTCTGCTGATAAGCTTGACGATTTAAATAAGATTGCGTATATCGAGCGATGGTTTTTTTCTCAAAGGAAAATGGCAAGCAGAGACATGGAATAATTAAGAATACATGAGACTGGTTTCGGCGGTAAGTGTTATTTAAACGTAGATACATCTATTAAAACATCCATCCCCCAGTTATCTAACTTGCTTATGTAAAGCAACATCAAAGAAATCGACAACTTTTCGTTGCTAATCACCGATGGCATTTCAGGATAAACTACTCCTGAGAAAGGCGAGACTGAGAAATGCCTCATCCCGGATGAACATATTTGTATCAAACTTGACAATGGACGATTCATTTCATTCCGAGAATGGAAAAGAAACCCCTCGACATAGAGCAAAACCATATAAAATGATGAATCCATTCATGTTTAGATTATGCTAACTTATTACTCCAGTATTAAAAAAACAGGATATAAATAGAATGAAGAATCAATAACACTTGCAATACACCAAATGGCTTCAAGAACATTATTGTCACAATGGACATATTTTTTGAAGGTGAACTTGTTGTTGTATTGATCATATATATATATAGTTGAATTCATCTTATTTGAGGCGTTATATGCACATAATTCTGGGAAACATTGAATTGCGGTAAATGTTTATCAACAAATTTGAAATGAGAACTTATTTATATTAATTGTATACAACATATTTTTCAATATATTTGTGCTGTTATTCTTTTACGAAATATATGAACGTATTCTCTGAAGACAGTTGATAAGTTTGTACTAAGAATTTTAATTAAACATTTTAAGCATTTATGCATTAGACGCTGATTGGCTTGTATCAAAACGATAGTCTGGACAACAATTATATCATATAACCGTTCAATCATAATACAATGAAATCATAATCAAATGAAGTAAGAATATGAATAAAAACTTATTGTTTGATGTATTATTTAAATCTAATCTGTTATCATATACTCTTGGTACATCAACCACAAACTGTTATATATCAGGTCGAGGACGTCTCCCGAACCGGAGACGTCTCCCGAAACGGAGACGTCTCCGTTATCGGAGAATGGCGTCTCCGTTTCGGGAGACGGTTGACAGATTGTGTGTATTTAGTCACATATATTTCTATAAGGGTAATTTAACATTGACTTTAATTAAATTTCACAATCTTATATATGTTATAAATGACATATACTTTATTACATAAAATACGAAAATATCACAATATAACAAGTGAAACTAAACAAGATATAACGTGTTAAACATAGATGAATGGGAGAAACAATAACATTATTGAATTAATCAACGTTTCATTTTGATTCATAATTCCAGAAACAAGGATCGGGCAAAAAAACCAAGAATGGAGATGCAAGCCAATATATTCCTCTAAACACTGACGAATTTTCATGAAATTTCTATTTTATTTGTTGCACATACGTTTCTTTGCTTCTTTAGATAATTTTATGCAATACAATATATGTTATTTACAATATATATAAGAATGTGAAATTTAAATAAAGTCAATGTTTAATTACCCTTTTGAAAGTATATGTGACTAAATAAACAAAATCTGTCAACCGTCTCCCGAAACGGAAACGCCCGTCTCCCGAAACGGAGACGTCTCCATTTCGGGAGAAGTCTCTGCTTCGGAAGACATCCTCGACCTGTATATTATTTTAATTACGTTGAAACCTTATTCAGACAAATTCATGAACCCGCATCAAGTTAACGGGGTTAACATAAATCATAAATTGATTGGTCATTTACCTCATGCTTATATTACTTCACCAAATCACAGTTCCGATAAACATTTGGTGCTTTTATTTTTTTAGCTTCATCATTTCAGTTAGGAATACCTTGATAATCAATTCAGTTTTATGAAGGTACATCAACGGTTAACATGGCACAAAAATGCCACATATAAATATATTTATTTAGTTGGAATGCTTTCAAGAAAGCTTCATGAAACAAACTTTGACCATGCGTGCAATATGCGGTGGAAGCACGACACACATACTTATTGTTTATGTATTTACCTCATGCCTATATTACCTCGCTCTCAAATGACAATCGTACGTTTAGATATTTTCTCAAACTGTTGGTTCTTTTCTGTTTTCATGTTCAGCATTTCATTAAGCAATACCGTAATCAATCCATAATTATGATGATTCAACGATGTTATGAAAACAATATAACCATATAATGTAAATAAATGAAGATCATTGATTTATGTGTTCTACCCTATGGAAATTTAATCTGAAAAAAAGACGCCATCTATCATACTAGTATATTCCACAATAGCCTTAGTTCATATTGATGACCAAGATGAAACCAACCAAATGTAATCCACAATGTAATCATCTATAATGACTTCGAGGTTTAACTGGCAGATGAATAAACCAAAATGTAAGCGTTATAACGAAACACACAATGTGAAATTGCTAAACGCACCATTTATTTGAAGCTAGTATCTGCTTGAAATAAAAAGGAACAAACCTAGAATGCATATTTTGTTGTTCCTTGTAATCCCTCAAAATTTATAATTTTATTATCATGATGAATATTGCCTTGATAATAAACTGTATTTTCTAAAAATCAAATCTCTTTATTGCATGTTATCAAAAATTGATAGAATGATTCACTATTTAAATAAATATTACAAATTAAAAAGAACAAATAAAATATGATAATAGGCAAACACATTTCTTCGGCTGCTGACAAATTAACCTTTTAATATACATTGATTTGTACGCAAGAAATGACGAAAACAATCAAAGGCATATCCATCGTACCA
The DNA here is from genome assembly GCA_001703475.1 of Hydroides elegans. Taxonomy (NCBI): domain Eukaryota; kingdom Metazoa; phylum Annelida; class Polychaeta; order Sabellida; family Serpulidae; genus Hydroides; species Hydroides elegans. The sequence goes on from LQRL01126272.1 coordinate 14,383, forward strand.
GCACATGAACACATAGATGGGCATAAATTACAGAACATTTCATTGATAAATATGCACTTGTACATTGGAACAATATATTAGTTCATTCAACCAATGCACTGCCTAATAATAATAAGTGTTTTTGTTTAAAATGCTTACCTTGTTTTGAATAGCCTTCATAGTATCTATATAAATAGTTTTGGAAATTGTCCATCACCCTGCTTCTATTCATAACAAGATTATATTAAGTAAAGTTTGAGGTTTCCTGATAATGCGGGCGACAAAGGGAGTTGATTTATATATGTATACATGAATGGTTTAACAAGCAGGCGTCTGCATTGTTATGTCCCTTGGCGAAGGCGATAAATCGAGAGTCGGTGTTACTTTGGATATTGTTCTTGTCACACCATATCATCCGGACAGTGAAGAAAATCTACCTTTTAAAATAATATCAAGTAAATCACTACAATATATCAAGGATATCGATATTTTGGATTATCTTAAAAATAGTGTTTATTCGCTCTTTGGCGAAACGGAGATGGATACTGTTATACTAGAAAATGTTATTTTGAGTAAACTTGACGGCGAAAAAAAGCAGAGATACAGGGTCGCCAAATACCTACTGCAGTTGGAACATGACGATGAACCCCAAAACCATACATCACCTGATGTGATGCTGGACGACACCATCGATGAATCATTGTATGGCTTTGAACCGCGCTTGAAGTCGTATAAGTTGCGATGCATGTTCTTGCACCTTCTCATACACGTTTACCACACACCGTATGCTGAGCAGTTGAAGGGAGGCATACTCGCTTTGTGTTTGCTTGATATGCTGCGAACAATATGGAAGTATACTAGAATTCTCATATTCTCATATGAGCCCAGCGTCAGGTCAAGATGATATTTTATTCAAGCTGGGTATGATTACATTCATTTCCTATCATTATTCAAGCGTATAACATAAATCTTGTGACGCTTTGAAAACAAAAACTTTTGCGAAACATGATTATTCGATTTAACACATTGTTGCATGGAATTCTTCAATTGGTTAGCGATAGTATTGTTCAGTGGAGCCTCGTTAAACCGAACACAGTTTAACCTAATTATTGCTCTATCGGAATGAGTTGTAAGGTCGCAGTATCTATATTTGCTTTATAAATGTTATCGGATAAACCGAAAATCGGTTAAACCGAACAGTTTCTGCCGGTTCCGAGGTGTTAGGTAAAGCGAGGTTCTACTGTATTATAAAATGAGTGGTTTTTTCGAGACTGTAGCTGCGTGCCTTGCTTATAAAGTGGACACGATCATGGGTGCAAAACGACCAGATAAGTTATCAATTTAGGTTATAAAATGTAAAGCCGATTCAATAAAATCATTGAATAATGTTATGTTTAGATTATACTCATTTTGATACACTGAACATCATTTAATATAAAAGTAGTTTTATTGAATCAGCTTTGAACTCGAACTGGCTAACAAAATGTCATATTGAATAGTTTCATGAATAAACAATATTCATTTTCAAGTCAAATATACGTTTGACAGACAGAGATATTTTTAATGAACTTTCACATGCATGTTATATATAGAAACTTCACATGATCTAAATGAACGACAGTATTAATGTATTTTTGAATAGTCGTTGTTTTAACTTATTGGTTTAATGATTACATGTTTACTAACAATCAGTAAAATATGGATATCTATTTTTTATGTTGACAATTTCTCGCTTTTGTAAACTTATCTTATTTTGTATATAATATAAGACTATTTATCGATATTTCATTTTCATAATGTCTCGGATCTTAAATATAAGTGATTTTGTATAAGATAAATTGACATTTGTGAAATGTGAATTTGCGAATAGAAAATGTTATCAATTCAGAATTCACATGTATATGTGTATAAGAATTAAGAGGGATTTCGGAAAACTTAAGCGATGTTGTCATTTAATGACTGATAGAGTGGCTGTAATTTCTACTCTTTATTAGGAAAACTTAGATTTTTAGCATTTTTACTGCATTACTACAATATTTGCAAATAATAATTGAAGCTCTGTCCCTCTCGGATGGCATTCGTATTTATTGAAAGTTATCCCCCTTGTTTGAAAAACCACTATGATTTCAAAAATATATACAACTGAGCTTTCGTTTTACAGTCAAATTTAAATGCAACATTGACTTCGATCTATAAATAGGACTACTTAAAATAAATCATAATGAGTGAGTCACAATTTAAAGCCAGCCCAAGAAATACATTTTACATATTCGTTTTTCTTGCTATTAATTTCGCTAAATCAATGGATTGGTCAATCCGTCAACTCAATACGAATGCCATCTGACAAAAAATGTCACACCTAACAACCTATCGGATAGTTCAACCTCAGTCCAAAGTCTATACCATTAAATAGAATATATGGATTTTTAAAATCAACTAAAATGGCTCTTAGGTTTAACTGGTGGATGAATGAAAGATATGAGCGTTATAACTTTATACACACAATGTGAAAGCGCTATACGCACCATTTTATTTGCAGCTTATGTCTGCTTGAAATAAAAAGAAACAAAAACGAATGCATATGTTGTTATTTCTTGTTTCTATTCTTTTTACTGTATGATATGCAGTTTTCCGAAAATACAATGCTTGGAAAAATCTCTTGGGAAATCTCTTGGGAAATTTCAATCCGTCAGCTTGCTTCTATTTATAACAAGGTTATATTCAGTAAAATGGTAGGTTTCTTGATAATGCTGGCGACAAAGAAAGTGCATACATGCATAATTAAACAAATGTTTCATATTTCAATTTGCGAAGAAAGCTATTGATTTACAAAAGAACAATTCATTTTGTACATTGACATTATACATGTAACGATCTTTATGAGGAATACGATACATAAATGAATATCAAAACCGTATGAAAACATGTGCTATTTTGTTTCTATTAAAACGACTAAGGAAATTTTCTCTGTCAGCTTGCTTCTATTTATAACATGGTTATATTATGTTACAGCTAGGACGATGATATGAGAAGGATTGGCAACGACGAAAGTTTCGAATGGATTTCCCTCTGCAATGTTTAAGTCAAGCTTTGTGGAAATTCTTAAAAAAGCACCCCTATATAATCTTCTCTATTTCAATGTTATTTATTGATTTTTTGGTACTTACGTATTGATCAAACTATATTTTCTATATGGTATACTTTTTGAATCACAGAAATTGACTTTTTAATAAAAAAAATTAGATTTGTTTTTGACAACCTAGAATCATTGGAAATTTATATAGCTTATAAATATGCTCTATGGAAACACAGATCCCATGGCGGAATATTGTTTATAGATATAAACAACATTTATTATTTTGTTCTATATCGTTTGATAAAATCAAATGAAACATATGTATTTGTGAATATATATGATATTTAAATCGAGAGGTCACACCGCCCGGACAAAAACATTACAGGAATTACCCAATCGAAACACTCGTAATTCATTCGTATTTTTACCTTGCTGCATATCCTCCTATTCTCGTCCTAGGTAAAAGGATATGTTTCTAGAAAAAGGCACACGGCGAGAGGAATTGATTCAAGTCAAAGGCATGAGTTTATGTTCAAGTACATGTGCATGTATTGATCTGACCATTTCATATGTCTAATTATTTACATTTCATATTTGTGACGAAGCTGTGAAAATCATATTATGATAATAAGCGTACATAGTTATTGATATAACTGTTGTGGAACTATTTTACTACGCGGACGAATAATCACGGCGCGAACAGGCTATCGTAAACAAAGTAAAGTCAGTTGACAGTTGGAACTCGAACAGAACACTTCAACTCATTGCATTGGATTATAGCTAATCGTTTACATCTGATGTTGTAACTAATTGGATACGTTTATATTATTCAGTTGGTGTCTCCTGTGATTCCTGTGTTTCCAAGATATCTAACATCCTGATTGAGAGACGGTTCTGCCTGTTCGTCGCCTGACATCGCCGCTTGCCTGGACTCTGTTCATCGCCAAGGTCTGTGAGTGGACTTAGCTGTGGACATCATATGGTGAGTTCGAACATTTTCACAATATAACAAAGAGTGGGATATACATTAAATGAATGTTCTTTTAAATATAAAATGACATTTAAACGTAATTCGGTAGTGATCGACAGCGCGATAGATATTCATAGGAAAATAGCTTATATTCAAACCAAATATCTATGGACTAAATATTTGTATGTGAAATGGATGAATTGAAAATATGGAGAAGTGTTGGTGGAAGTGAGTGTTATTTAATGTAGGTACATTTGTGCAGTTCATAAACAGTCGAGAAAGGCAATGGTACCATCGACTCAACGCATTCACGGCTGCTTTAGAGAAAAGAGTGAGTATAAACAAAAGTGATCCAAAAATAAAACCAATTTATGATGGAATGAATTGCATTGTAAAACATATAGCAAATCGACTCAAAGTAAAGTTACCACAGGTATACAGTGAATTAGAGGTGATTCCTACAGGAAGTCAGGCTTCAGAAGTCAAAGTAGGATTGCCCCATGAAGCCGATTTTCTGTTTAAACTTCAAAATAAAATTGATAAAAAGGCATACAAAAGGGATTCTGAAGCTCGTCTAAGTAGATTGTTATGTGATGACATTGCCAGTGTAATTGATGATGTCATCATGCCAAATGAATATGGTCTGCGGATACACGGAATACACCGACATAAGCGTATACCAGGCGTATGCATTGTTATGTCCTATGGCGAGGGCGGGGAATCGAGAGTGGGTGTCACTATGGATATTGTTCTTGTCACGCCATATCATCCAGACAGGGAAGATGATCTACCTATCAAAATAATCAACAGTAAATCACTGCAATATATCAAGGATAACGATATCTTGGATTATCTTGAAAATAGTGTTTATTCGCTTTTTGGCGAAACGGAGATGGATACTGGTATTCTAGAAAATGGTATTTTGAGTAAACTGGACGATGAGACGAAGCAGGGATACAGAGTGGCCAAATACCTGCTTCAACTGATACATAAAGACGAACACCACGACCATACATCACCTCATCTGCTGCTGGACGACACCCTCGATGTTTCATTGCATGGTTTTAAACCATGCATAAAATCGTATCATTTGCGCTGCATGTTTCTGCACCTTCTCATTCACGTTTACAACACATCATATGCTGATCAGTTGAAGGGAGGCACACTCGCTTTGTGTCTGCTTGATATGTTACGAACAATGAGACTGTATACTCTAATTCCATATCCATTTAAATCCTCATTTGTATCGGGCCCATTTAATCCCACCACGGTTAACACAGGCACCGCATGTTTAATTAATATTCTTATGAAAAGCAACATCGAAGACATTGACAACTTTGCACTGCAGAACACCGATGGTGTTCTAGGTCCAAGACACAATGCACGTAAAATCGGCAATGTTGTGAAATGTCTCATCCCGGACGATCCTATTCGCATTAAACTATATGATGAACGATTTATTTCATTTAAAGAATGGCAAGAAGACTGGATCTTGGACAAAACATATAAAATTATGAATTAATTTTATATACATTGAATATATATGTATAAATGTATTAATATAAACTATGTGAATGCGTTCAATATCAACTTCAGCAAAGAACGAACAGGATATACAGAGATTGAAGAATCGATTCAAGATGCCATACCTCAAATGGTTTTAAAGGAATTGATTATAACAATAGGTATGAATTAAACATTCTGGAAGAAAATATTTGAATTAATCGAATAACTGCTTGATTTTTTATTTAATGCTGTATATGTTCACATAATTTGAAAAGAAAATAATGTCCGTTTTAAAATCGGGATCATTTATCATTTCATTAAGCGGGAAGCTGTTCATATATACAGCCACCAGCATCGGTAAGACTTTAATATACGTGTTAAAGTATGTTCAGTGTCCAGTCGACTAAATCAAAATAATAAACTCCCTATTTAGTGAACAAGTTTAACTAAACAAGAAAGTGTAGAATAAAACAGGATCTGATTTATACTTCAATTTTATTCAAATGAAATAGAAAACATACAAATCAGTTCATGTTGCATATAATCGATAACAGATTTTTATTTTTATTTTAGAAAACATTGATTTGCGGTGATCTGTTGAATAAATCATAAATAATATTTAAATGACAAGTATTTTATTATGATTGAGTGTAATATATATTTTATCAATATATTAGACACGATACGTTTGAAATGTGTTTTATTCTTTTATGAATGAAGTGAACGCATTCTCTGAAAACAGCTCATAATTTTGTAGTATCAATCTGAATTTATCATTCTAACCATTTTGATACAAGACGCTGGGAGGTTTATTTTAAAACTTTAGTCTGGACAACTTTTATATCATATAACCGCTCACTTATAACGCTCAATAAAAGGGAATAAGAAATAAATCAGAATGTATTACTTGATGTTTTATTCAAATCCAATTTATCATATACTCTTGGTGCAACAGCCGTAGACATATGCCCTATATAATTATAATTGTTTTGGAATGTTATAAAGACAAATTCAAGAAACCACTTCAAACATGATTTACCTCAAAGAAGGAACCATGAATCATTCACTTATTGTTTAAGTTATTAACATCATACCCATATTAAATCACCAAATCACATGACAAATATACTATTTAGACTTTTTCTCAAACATTTTTTTTTCTTTTTTCAGGTTCACCATTACATTTGGCAATACCTTGGAAATTAATCCATCTATAAGAAGGCTCCTTAATACGATATAGAAAAAAAATATAACCATATAAAGTTAATACATGGAGATCGTTAATTTATTTGTTCTACCCTAATCACCTTTATTCATAATATGAACAATACTGGCAAACCCAAAGTACACATTAAACAAAAACACAAGCAAACGAAAACTATGCAAATATGTATGATTTACATGTTTGATTATCACAGTTAAGTGTACAGTATATTGCAACATATGATTCGTCTAAAATACCAGCAATTATATCGACTACTAGAACCATAGATTGAAACCCAACTCTAAGGGTCCGTCTATGCTCAAATCTATATCAAAACTTCACGGGGCATTATTCGTACACAATACATATACACATATTATTATCAAAGAAAAGATTAAATATATAATGATTGTATAGCTAATATATGTTGTTTGATCAATAGACTAATTATATTTGCGGCAAGTTATAAATTTCAAGATTCGTTAAAAATTCTAACTAATGTAATCGACCTGAGATTATTCTCTGAAACAAGCAGCTATATCAATTAAAATGATTCAATTTTTAAATGGCGTTTGTTTTATGAAGATAATTAGACGATTTAATTGTAATCAAATGCTCTACAATAAGTTAAAACTAGGCCTATACAATCTTATTGTGAACAAATTATCTCAACAACATTATCAAAACAGCAATAAAAACAAAATTGAAGATGTATTATTTCTTCAGTAAGGCTACGCTCATGATTGGCTAATACAAATTGTTTGATACATGTTTACAATTATAACCGGTACATGGAATGTAAAGCAAACTGATGTCCATAGTTAATTATAATAATTAAGTTACACAAGAATGAATGCTTATTTCGAATAAACCTTACATAGATCATCATATTTAATAAACCAAAATCAATTTAAAGGGGCACGCACTTTGCTTTTATAATGTTGTGAGATTTGATCAGTTATTGATATGTGCTCTCTACACCCTTGTAGATTTGACAGAAATGTGACCTTTACAATGTGACCTTGTGACCCCTTCCATATGACCTTGAAGGTCAAAGGTCACCAGAATTCGGAGTCTGAACTTTGCACGGATCCTTCTTTGTCTTTGAGGCTGATCTGGTCATCCGAGTTAATATTCAAGCCATCTGGATTTGAAAAAATATATATATATAGATTTTCAATTATCATTTTCAATTTAATTTCATAAAGGTCATTTGTTTGGGGAAAAAATATGATCCATCTATATTCATCGTGTTTTTGGTAAATGAATCCAAATTAAGTTACTTATAAGCAAGCGGAAACAAAAAATAATATTTGTTATTTTAATGGTCGGTTTAATTTAATTGAGATCATCCGTTAAGACAAGTAGTAGTTTGTCTTTATCATATTTATTCTGGCAAATAATGTCCAGTTTAGTTAGTAAACAACAAGGTACTTGATAGGTTGATAATTTATAGAATTTATATAATACACGAACGGTTTAGTTATATGCATCTACCTTTTACTGATGGAAAATTTAAGGATTGTACTCATTGTGTATGAAAAAATATCGATTGGAACGATAACTCATGAAACATAATTTTTGCTAGAATTGCATAGATGTATAACGGCATCGGTTCATTTATAGGTTAGAAATCGAATTATTTGCAACGAGATAGTTTTTGGGAAAGGGGTTTTACTTTTAGTGGTAACGCATGAAACAATGTATGTTTATGAGGGGTAGGGAGGCATGGGGAATGGGGGTCAGAGTTTCTTACCAAGTGTAAACTTGGTCGAAATTTAAACTATTGTTAACGAAAACATTATTTTTGTACGAGGGGAGGGAGTGGGGGATCAGTGTAAACGTGGTTTGGTGAATGTGATTGTTAAGCATAACACTGTCGCATTGTATGCGAATGAGGGGGGGGGAGGTTTTTTGCGGTTTGTAGAGGGGGATCAGAGTATCTTACCAAGTGTAAACGTGTTCGGATTGATGCGGTTATTGTTGAGCGTAAAACACGTGCTGTTTGGAAACATGCTGGTTAGTAGCATGGCAAGACACTCGGCCACCTGACGGTTAGGCGCGCAGCTTAGCGCGGGAATGTATCCTGTCAATCAAAAATCAATTGAAAATCAATATATAACCATCCATCGATGTGACTTGGTATAACCACTGACATAACCACAAATAAAACCATATTATCATCCATATAACCCTAATCGTTGTCACTGTCATAACCTCTGATATAAGCACCAATATAAATACCTTCTAGTATATAACCACTCATATAACCACCCAAAAAACCATCTATATAACCACTTACCGTTTTCATCGGGAAGCATAACGTTGGCTCCTTTATTGAGCAGCAGCTGAACGACTGAGACGAGGCCATTCTGTGAGGCTAAGTGCAGAGCCCTGTCAATCAATCAATCAATCAATCAATCAATCAATCAATCAATGAATAAAACTAAATCTGTAAATTGACTATCAATCTAGGTTCAGATTAAATGAGACACTTATTAACAGCTTTGATAACAGTTATACTATCCTAGATGTGGAAACACCATTAACATGTAGACTTAAGTCTATTCAAACGGAACGATACATTGTCAAAGACAAAATCAATGAGTTTTTTTTTCGGGTAGGAAGAACCCAGGTGAAAGGAAAAAACAAGAAATTCTTGGCCCGAATGTTACAAGACAAGACTGTCCAAGGACAGAGCGCCACATCTTGCACTGCTTGTCTTAAGCTTTATTATTGGACATCGGAGATAACTGAAATTCCAGTTAAAACCTGAGGCTGTATCGTTATTTGTGATGGAGGAGATAAGCGTTATATCAAATAATGGTAACCATTTAACAGGTATAACAATAGAGAGTCATTCAAATATATTATAGATTGAAAATTATCGGAAGAAATATAAGAATAGCATTTTTTTAATTTTTATATCTCAAAACTTTAATCACTTTACGGAGCATAACTAAATCGACGGTAACAAAGAACAGCCTTTCGTATAAAAAATACAGCGTAGCATTAATTACACAAAAATAATACATTAAAAGATATCCTTTAAACTGTAGATAGTAGCATTTATTGAGTTTATTTCGCACCTGGCACTGTCTCTCCTTTCTCTAAAAGTTGAAAGTCGGAAATTCCGGTTTTGTATAAAAAAGGTCAATATTAAAAAGTTTCAAGTGAATAACAATATAAATCTGAACCTAACTGGAGGTAAACTAAGGCTGTTCTAGTCGCACAATACAATAAGCATTTCAGACATCCCGAAAATCTTATTTTTCATTCCACTAGTGTTTCACATTGAGAAGAAATAATTGCGTCAGTAAAGTACATTGTTTCTCGATGTAAACAAAAGCCACCTAAAAACTTATATTTTCGCTCACGAAAAAATGACAATTTGCACCCGCAATACAATTAAAGGCAACATAATGTAAACAATCTCGTAGTATCTTGTATTATCGTTCACTAACTTCAGAATGAAACTGATGGCGTGGATGAAGCTAAAATACATTTTTTTAGAGGTGCTTATATAAGCACGATTGCTTATATAAGCACAACCTGAAACCGCAAGGGCTCCAGGAAGGTTTTTGAAAGATCCGCGTTCAAATCGGACGAGAACTGTGGTAGAAGAAGCGGTTTTGGTAAAAGTTTACGAACTAAATAAATAAATACATATATATATATATATATTTATGAATCAATAACGGCAAAGCGGTAACACAAACCCCGGTTTGCTTCGCAAACCGTGGCTAAAAAGGAGATAGGTAAATGCCGGACAAAGAGGCGCGGGCACTGACAGAGGGGATCGAACTCGCGAGCTCTTACTTTTTCTGCTCAAAGTGGGTGTGGTTAATAAGTGACATCAAGTGAGGG
>LQRL01126281.1:240-17735 GCA_001703475.1 Hydroides elegans
AGCATCTAAAAAAAAAAGTTTAAGATCGACAATTTTTAAAGTGCTCCAGAATCGACAATTGTCAACCGATCGAGATTAAACCTTGACGAGGCACGACTTCAGACCTTGGTTTATACGTGTATGAAATTTGAAAGCTCTAGCACAAGTCCTTCATACCTAACTCGCGTGCACAAACTACCCTATGTCAAGGGGGACGGACAGACAAACGGACAGACAGACAGACAGACAGACGGACAGACGGACAAGCTCAACCCCATATCCCTCCGTTTCACGGGGGATAATTAGATGTTTGCTAACATTTCTTGCTGATTAATGAGCGTCTGCAGGGAAGAAACATTGTGGCTATATAGACAAAGGAGAAGCTTATACTGTAAATATATAACACATTCCTTCACTTCCCAATTGGTAAGACGTTGGTTGACGTCAGAACAGTTGTAAGTATTTACTTGTAGTTGCAAAATAAACGTGTGTCGGTTGCCGTAGCGAATTTCTTAATTCGCAACGCTTGTCGCATGACTACGGCAAATCATAATTGTAGAATATTGCGTTGTTCACATGTTTAACAAAGTCACGGCGCACGAATTGTCTACGAAAATAAGCGTTTTTGACGTCGCGAAATTTTGGTGACCTTGAAAGATCATACATTGCAGAGAAGGTAATGCATATGTGCATTCTAAATTGATGCTTATTTAGACTCTTTTACACAAAAATAACCACTGTTCTCTTCAACTATTTTTCAAACTATTTTTCAAACTTGCAATATATCCCTATTTTGGGGCCTGTACCATGATTTTGACATTTACAGACGAGAATTTTGTAATCAAACTTTTAACCGACCTTCACATAATTGGCCTGAGTATCCGTCCACGCATGCGCAAGTGAATTGATTGACGCCATCTTGGCAGGTTCCGCCATTTTGACACGTGACATCGGTACATTCGTCTATGTCCACTGAAAACAACAAAAATATGTTCAATATTTTAAACAAAATCATTACCTGAAAAAATGGCTCTGGAGATTCAATATTTCAATATAAAGTAAAACATTGGAACAGGGCACAGTGCTATAGAACCGGACACTTTTTCGAGGCCCGTTTCATCTTTCCTTACTACGGTATACCATTTCAAACATGATTAATCAGATAAGTCGGGAACCCTAGCTTAATCACAGAATTCCTCTTTCCTTTTGGTATCTGGTTGTACGGGTTTCACTGATTGCTAAAAGGGAAGGTTTGTCTATTTTATGAGAATGACATTTGCTCATTCGAAATTTGAGAATTTATGGTGAAGCTTTGTTAATTTTAGAAATTATACATTATAAATAAATAACTTCCCCGATCACAAATTATTGTGTTTTTATTCAATCTTATTAAATATTCCCGCCTCGCCCAACATACAGAGGGTCCGGGTAAATTGCATCATTAACCTTCTTTAGTTTAAGGACCCCATAAAGAAATAAATGTAAATCATGAGGACAAAACATATAAGTTATGTTCTATAATTTTATTTAGAATACGTGCATTAACCTTTTCCCACAAAAGCAGGAATTAAACTGAATACAAACTGGTTTTTATAGCAAAGACTATTCTTTCTTTCGAATATTGGTTAGAAATTAAAATAAAAAATCTAATAAAGAGCCTTAATCCTAAATGTTTCTGATTTTCAAGTTTTATAACATTGAGCCAGATAAATATTCATAGTTTCAAAAGACCCACTGATAGAGAAACAATATTACATAAAGCTATTAGATCTCATATTATTTACATTTGACTTGCATAAAACATATAATCCCTTTAAAGATACACCGTCTGCATCTGTCTTATCTGTAACTAAATATTATGTGTCATGGCCATAATGCACATAGTTAATCAAGAGAAGACTATCAGTACCGGTACATACGATTTGAATTCGTTGTGAAATTTGAAGTTGTATCATTTTGAAAAATTGTAGTAGAATCCCTTTCCTTGCATACTTGCATAATATTCTGACCCATGATAAATCAAAACGTAGGTTTAAACAGAAAATACAATGTTTCGATTAGTAATATGTCGTTATGGACCCCTCAATTGGAACCCTTTCCAGTAGTCTCTTGCAATATTTTTCTCTTTTTATAGCAAGTATTTTAATCTACCTCCACAGCGCCTTCCAGTGAAACCGGGATCACATTGACAGACAAAATCATCCACAAGGTCGATACAATGTCCACGATTGCTGCAGGCCACATTTCTTGTCGCACAATCGTCTATGTTATCTACAAATATAAAAAGAGGGTTTCAATATTTTGTTTGATTTTATACGTACAACATAAATATATTTTTGAGAATTTGTCATCGAATTATAAATTGATAAAAAAAAATATTTTTGCCATTGAGCGATAAGTGCCGTAAAATGAGATTCTCTAAATTATAAAAAGCAATGAAACCATATCAGAACGTTAATCGGTCATATGGTGATGTTCGAAATAAAACTTCAACCTTTAATAGGGTACTTAAACCCCCATTTTACCCACCATTAAAACGACGTTTTTCTTCGAACGAAATGCTGCATGTTTCAAAGCGTACCAGCAGTGAAAGATAACAAAGTACACTTATATATGACATATTATACCTTTTTATATTAAAACAAGCATTTTCCAAAAGGATTGTACCTTTCATTCTGGGATCAAGGAACTAAAGAAACACTCATGAAATATGCATTTGTTCACATTTAAAAGATATGCAGTGCGTTGAATAAGTAAGCGACACAAAAAGAAGATCTGCTTCATAAATTCCTTCAAGTGAATGCCACCAACTTATGCATTAATTTTTATTATATTTTTTTTCCAAAAAAAAAAAAACACAATTGAAAATTAGGATAAGATTGCTATTTTTAGGAACTCTCTTGTGTATATTTTATATATACATGGCACCTTCGGTCCATATGTTGACCTTACACAAATTACAATAGAAAATAAGAATGATTCTGAAAGGAATTGAACCAGGTTACTCAATCCTAGTAGCTATAATCGCCAACTACCGATTTCATCGTTTTCTTGTAAGACTTTTAAATTTCAATTTATAATTCTAGATTGAAAATAACCCTCAAGATAAACTTGTATGTAAAAGGAACCCTTGTTCAGGACAATGCCAAATTAGCGCGGATTCCAATAACAAACAGATAGATTGCGTAACTGATATCTATAATTGAAAGATCATGCATGGGATAAGATGTTTATCATTGAAGAAGTTAGTGATTAAGATAAAATCTTCATTGATGCAAACATAACTGATGTAAAAACTATCACGAAAATTAGTTCATTTTTAGTACACGTGCAATTTTCGAATAATGCCGATTCGATTACTTAATTCTTATATTTTATTATAGATATATCATTAAAATATATGTACAAATACAGTATATTCGCATATTTAAAATTTTGTGAAAACTTGAAATTCTTTTACGGTTACCTTGGCAATAAACTCCGTCGAAGCCCGGTTGGCATTGGCAACGGAAACCACGGTCGTTGTTGCGATGTTCGCATGTGCCTTCGTTTAAACACGTGACCCGGTCGCACATCGACTCTGGATACGTATACAATGTTTTCTTACGACTCAGGATAAACATATATACGATGATTATTTGCGGACGATTTAAAGTGAGAACTTCGCTTTAAATGATGCTACAATATGTATTTCTTAGGCCGTTTAAGCAAACCAAAAATTCCGAAAATAAAAGCTCGATAATCGAAAGATCGAAAGCCACTAAAATAATAACAATTTATGCCTTCTATTCACGCAAAAAGCGGGCATTTTTTTGCATTATTTTCGAGCTTTTATTTAAAAGGGTAAATTTTCGAGACAACATATTTCGGAATTGTTTTGGTTAATTTAGGATTATTTGCTCAATTAGAGCACGCGCAAAATCAAGCTTTCAACTTTTTATTACGAACTATTGATTTGATTATTATTCAAATTTTTATTTTATTATTTTTCTACTGTAGATGGTTGCTATTCGGCAGGGTAAATCCTGACTCCGTTGGAATATGCGCGCGGCGCGCACGCCTCATTTTTGAACGCGCGATTGACCTGAAGTTGTGCGCGCAAGGAAATACATATCTAAATGTCCGGGAAGGTCCTTCGCAACAACCGATTTTTGGACATTATTGATCATTTTAGCACATTTAAAATCTAGTCACATTTTTATTAGATAACCAGAAAATAATCTAAAAAGATTTACTTTGGTTAAGATATTCCGGGTGTTTTTACAGGGTCTCCAGTTAGTTCCGAGTTCAGTGCTTTTTCCCTTAACCAAGAATGAGAGTGGCCTAAACAAAACTGGCACTTTATATCAAAGCATCATTATAGTCAATATCCGAGCGCCGAAGGCGCGAGCCAAAATTCTTAAGGTGAATGTTTACAATATGCAAGCGCTGTATGACGGAAATTGTAAAGGAAACTTATGACGATTTTTCAAAATGAAATTCCTTATTTTTCCCTGATTTGCTCAAGTCAGAATTTCCTGTTTCGTTTTACCTATTTGAACACGAATTTTCAAATTATTTGAGTTTTCCTGACGCTTGTCACATTGATATCTTACTGCGAAATATTACAGATCGGTCATAGCAGTAAACCATAAGCAAGTACAGTTACCCCTTGGAACTACTTTGGACCGGCGAAATCGGTGCGAGTAAACCAGGGTTCGAATTAACAAAGGAGCGGGCGATTTCTCCACCAGAAAGAAAAAAGACTCTCATAATTCAAAACCGAAGTTAAAAATTTAAGTTGTGTTGTGCAAGATAGAGTGGCTTAACATCGGAGTTCTCGAAAATCCGCCCGCCACCAGAGGCTCAGGCAAGGCTGACCCATGCCATTGACTCATAATACAGACATGAATAGGAGCGCCGAAGGCGTGAACAACAAATTTGAAGGAGTGAAATAAGATAAATATTCATTGGTTTATATAAAAACATCCATTTTACATTCTGAAGCATATCAAAATTTTTATGGCGCGCATACGTCCGTTTGCAACGCGCGGTTTTAGATTTGCGCGTGGGTAGGATGAACCCTGATTCGGTATGATCAGAGAGCTGTACATAATATTTAGGAATGCCTCAAAATATAGGAATCTGCTTATAAATTGCTTTATCGTAACAAAAACGCAGCTTTAATAAAAAATAATAAATTCCACCTTGACATAATTCGCCGAAGAATCCAGGAGCGCACTCACAGCGAAAGTCGTTGATACCGTCAATACAATTCCCTTCGTTTTCGCAACTAATGTTCATGCAGTCATTTATGTTTTCTATGAAAAAAAGCAAACTTTCCGATGAAAACCGACCATTTTTAAAAACTCATCTTTAGGTATTTTTTCAAATTTCTCTAAGGCCTCGTTCACGCAAACAAAAATGCTCGTAAAAAGCTCGAAAACCGATATTCTCAAAAGCCATATTTGTATAAAAACATAGCAATTAATCCCCTCTGTTTACGCAAAATTATCTATTTTTTTTTTTGCGCGAACGCGCCAATTATAAAGGAAAAAGAACGTACGTTTTTGAGTATAAATTACAAAATAATTATCACATAATATATATCATTCCTTATAATATCCTTCATTGCACCTTTTGTGCAGTACCTTGAAAATACATCATGAAGAAGCCGTACATATGGAAGTTATTGGCAAGAAGATGGGCATTTCAGATGCTCGAAGCCGGAGGCTGAGGGCATCTGAAATGCTCGTCTGAGTGCCAATAACTCCATATGTACGGCTCCTGAATGTTGTATTTTGTTTATTACATGTCAATAAAAGCAATTATCATGCCATTTTAGTGTGGTTTTCATTGATTGTAATTGGAGAGTGCCGATACAGCATTGTATTGTCCTCCAGTGCCATTTCTATCATTTTCTTTATATTTCGATTTCCAACATGTAATAAATACCTTGACATGTTTCTCCAGTATATCCCAAATCACACAAACAAGTATAGGACTCAATTCCATCCACGCACGTCCCAAAGACACACTCATTGTCAACACAATCATCGATGTTCTCTGAAAGCAACATGGATACGCTGCATAGCAGCAAAATTAACCATGTCTCTATACAATACATTTAAAAATATTAATCCAAATTTGAATTAAATTAGCGAAAGAACTATGGCGAGATCCGAATCTATTCCAATATTATAATCCAAAATAAAATTTTACTGAATCCAAATAAACTAGTTAAGAAATGTTCTTCATCCAAAGTATCTAGAAAGACATTTCGCCATATGTAAATGGATATGAACTCCCTAGGTAACAACATAAATTTTTGTTTAGTTGCTATATCATAAATTGATGTTAGCAATCAAATTAATGTAATGTTGAAAAGTAAAAGAAGGTACCTTCAATAAATTTCAATTAAAAAATACTTAAAGGCTCTTATATTTTTATCTAACAAAACATAGACTTCTAATTAAGCCTTGATTCCAATGACGCGATGTTTTACTAATTTTCATTGGAAAACCGATAACTTTTGGCATATAGGGATCAATCATCTTAATGACTTTGTCTGAATAATCGTTTTTTTTTTCTTTCTTTTTTTTTCCTAATTTGATTTTTCAAAAATATTGTTTCTATCCTAGATTGCAAATTTATTTAGTTTTTCTCATATTTTCAAATCAAACGTTTTTCCATTTTATATATTCTTGAAGCTCCAACCCCGACCATATTTCTTCTGGGTAATTAGTGTAGGAGTGTGGAATATAAGAAAGTGTTTTTTTAAGCCATTCATTACTATCATGGCGACATTAATTTTGATTGATGTCTAGTGAGGTACATAGGACGAGTAAATGAAGCAATATGTGTTGATAAACTTTCTTTAAAAATAATAAATCATTTTTATCGCAAGAAAAAAAAAAACACTGTTCAAAATCCTTTATAGCTATACAACTATCCTTTTAAAAAATAATATCCATGATGAAGCAGGGTGTAACGTTAATAACAAGGAAGTTTTTGTGAAACACGAAAAGGCCCCAACCGCCCCCCGATTCGAAGGGGTATTGACTATCTCGTATATGCTCATGATTTGGAAAATCATAACTTTTGAGCATTTTCCGCCAACTTCCGGTGGCAGAAAGTGTCGAAAGACACATCAACACGACCTTTCATTTGAACCTATTCATATGTCTCTACGACCATACATTGCAAAGATACAGCCTAGAAAAGCTCATGGCTCGAAAAAAACCGATGTTTAAAGAAGTTTCGGCCATATTCGGCCAACTTCCGGTAACCGAATCTGGCCAAAACTGCCAAAAGGCACATCTACACGCCAAGACCTTTCATTTGCGCCCACTCCCACGTCTATACGACCATCCGTCACCAAGATACAGCCTGTAAAAGAAATGACGGACGGACGGACAGACGGACGGACACCCCAAATCTATAGGCCTTCAATCTTTGGGGTTGGAGCCTAAAAATCACGCTCTGCCAAAGTGGCCAAAGGGTTACAAATCTGCTCGGCTAAAACCGAACAATTACTTTTCTGAGCCTTATGCGTCTTGGTTTCCGTTACCTGAGCATGTTTCTCCAGTAAATCCGGAGTCGCATATACAAGAAAATCCATTAATTGCATCAAAACATTGTCCATTTGCACAAGAATCGACGAAGCAATCGTTGATATTTTCTGAAAAAAAGTATATTATATCATTATTAAGATTTAAGAATTATTAAATTTTAATAATAGATGCTCATTATGTATAGTTGTCCCTTAGCTGTCTTTAGGGAAAGATGCATTGTTGATGCACAAGATCTTCTTAAAATAAGCATAATGTCAACGATGAAGGATTGATAATTTGAGTAAGGATATTTTCCATTTTCAGACTTTAAAATCGAAATAAAATGTTGGCTCCCTGCCATTACCCATGGGAAGGGTAGGAGCATTCTGCACAACCTGCATTTATTTGAAATCTTTATATCTTTCTCAGATTTGAAAACAAAACCTGTTAGCACTATTTTGAAGAAAAAAAAAACGAAAAATAAATATGAATAAGATTTTACTTTCACAGTAGCGTCCCGTGAATCCTTGCTGACAAAGGCATTCAAAGGAGTTGCTCTCAATATCATTTTCAAAGTTCGCGTTTGCTTCACACAGACCATCATTAAGACAATCTATCTGGGTGCATATGCTGACTAAAAAAAATAAAACAAAATATCAATATAATAAGTTATTCTAAGTTATTCTCGTATATTATAAGGTTTAAAAAAATATATACATAACCGTTGTTTTATTCGATTGAGGACAGCGATAAAGAACAAAAATCATCTAATAAAAAAAAAACAGATACATACTAAATGGCACTTCATAAAATGATATTGTCCAAGATAATACAAGTGATTAATCCATTTAAACCCACTTTCACATGTTTCGCCAAAGTAGCCAAGGGGACAGATGCAAGTGAATTCTCCAATCTCATCCAGGCAGCTTCCATTGTTCTGGCAAGGTGTCGAAATGCATTCATCTATTTCTTCTGGAACACATAATGAATGAAGGGTTGAGAAAGGATAGGTAATATCGATCATTGGATATTGCACTTACTCTTTTAATGGTTTACTAATTTTGAGAGCAGATAAAACTTAAAAGAATGGAGTACAGATTGGGGCTATGCATTTTTCTAAGTGCCTAACAAATCCACGTAATCAAACCAAATGTATACCAAATAAGTTTTGGAATTAAAGCAACTAGTTTTGACTAGCGAAAACCATAGTTGGAATCCATGAGTTTCCCCAAATCACTTTTATTCGCGCCGCAAACTTTATACAAGACTTATTATCGCTCACCTAGCAAGTGATTTTGTATTTTCACATGCTACAACTAAATGTATGTGGACATCAAACAGCTATTTCATGGTATATGTAAACGCAACAACGATTTGTATTTATATTGATCCACTTATGTATCAATATTTTGCAAAAGAAAAAAAAAAGGAAAAAAATCTTAGTTGATAACCGCGAATTCTTGGTCCTGAACTTGGAACCGAAGTTACGATCAATTGATACAGGAACCAGTAAATATACTCTTTGACTCGATTTTTTCGATTCACATTTACCTTTTATGTAATTTGTACTTTGAATATGCATAAGATATCGAATTCAATATTTCAAGCAAATTCATGCCCAGACAGCGTTAGGAAATCGGGCATCCTTAATGGATATCCGGAAGAGCACCCCACGACATAATTTCTAAAAAGTGTTAATTTGCGCCTAAAATCACTAAAGACATTCAAATGGGCAATATATACTAAAATTTAGAACAATATTTTTTTGCAAAAAATGAGATACTTTTTTGTAGCTATTTGGCCTCAGAGCGTTCATTTAAGCAGCATGAATCGTGCAAGGAATACCTTTTGTGAAAAAAATGAAAACGGAAATACTTGCATATACCACCAAATTTTGAATACATATCGATCTTGCACGCTTAGCTTTATATCTCTGAACGAGAATTTAACAAAAAAATCAAATGAATAAGTAAAAAATACCAAATTATTGGAAAAGGTGTTCCTTTAATTCTTGTTACTAGTGGGCAAGTTTTTTTAAAAAATATTTGTTGCTATATCAATTTTGAAAAGAAACACATTTTTGAGGAACACCTTGTGCGATGCTCTTCATATCCAGACGTGATATTTGATAGGTTAAGAAAACATTACTTTAGATGAAGGGCACCCCACAACTTTTTCAAAAGTGGTTATTTGTTTATCAAACTTGAAACATTGAAATATAAAATCAATAATCATATTTCGAAAATATTTTTTTACAAAACGTTGTTCCCATTTTTGTAGAAAGATGAGACCTACAGGGACACCCAACTATCTGTTCTGTCAAATATCTATTCTTTTGTCCATTCCAGTTAGCTAACAATATGACCGCATCTTGTGAACATATATGAAACTTCGGTTGTGTTATGCTTGCGAATTTAATCTAATATGACTTGATATCCGGAACATTCAGGTTACAAATGGCGTCGAGCTCATATTTATGTATTTACTTTGAATCAAACAATGAAATATGTCATTTTATTATTTCAATATCTGATTTGCTTTGGTAGTCCTAACAAGGAACTTGTAGGAGCAGATGATTGAATAAAAAGTTACATTTTTATGGTAAGCTAGCTAGAAAAATATGAACTTATATACGTGGGCCTTACATAAAGTAATATCACACTATTTTAAAATTATGTTTACGTTTCAGAATATTTCTTTACGTTTTAGACAAACATAAAATTTTAGTTCGTTGGGTGCCCATGAACTTACAATAATAACAAACAAATGCAGATTTTCAACAAGCTGAATAACGTTAAATTACAATTGAAACATGCGCGTCTGAGAAACCTTGTACTTTAAATTTACCATAATGCATTATCTTCAAATATTAAACATAACAGTTTTTTTCTTAATTTTCCATTTAAATGCAAATTTAACACTCACATTTAACAAGCCATGAAATTATTTTATTCTTGCGCTTGAGTTTAAACCAATTTATATTTTTTGAATGGATTCAGAATATTACCTCATTATTTATTTATTATGATTTTTTTTATTTATGAAACATTTTCATTTATTGTTATAGTAAATAAATTATTATTATTTGAAATATGGCACAAGAAGATCAACTCAGTTTTTTTCTAAATATATTAATTATTGGATTATCACAAGTAGAGCTTAACTAAAGGACCAGATTATTGAATTGTAATGATATTTTAAATGTTCAAATATGAAGAATTTAAACATAATAACCTAATTTTGCCACTGTTTAATAGTTTGTTTAATCCAACCAGAGGCCCTTTTTTATATATATGTTACGAGTTACCTGGTGGAGGGGGCCATCTAAAGTTCCGATTGCACAATACTGTCATAGCTTCATCATGATGCACTATCAAAAGAAACAATAGAAATTATGTGTGTGATGAGTGAAATATAAGATATCGTATTTCAAAGACAAATAGATGCTTGTATTTTAACAATAAAAACTATAAATATGTATTCTAATCTCTATAAAACAATTTATTAGAGATTATAGCATGCTTGTCACAAATAACGAAGCTGAATTACCTTGTAGCCGAATAGATAACTTAAGTGGGTTTCGAAATTCGTTTTCAAATTTGAAGTATGTCTTTTTTGCGGATTCCAAGTCAATAAGAACGGGAGTCAGGCCCACTTCCCTTAAACATGCATCAACAGAGTTCAAGCTCTGTGCATAAAACTGCTGGCTACAGTTTCCTGATTCCATAGAAGATTCAAAATTCGAAATAACAAGTTCAATTTCTGTTCCTGGATTAGTTGTGATTTCGCAGCCACAGTCTCTTTCATCAGTAAAATCGTCAAATTGATATCCTGGTGTTAAAAGATTAAGGACTGCACCTTCCCATATGTCTTCCATGTTACAGAAATCCACTGAGTTTCGTACAGTGTCCGCTTCCAAAACTGTAAAATAACAACAAAAAAATAGTATGACACAAGTGATAAAGATTGAGTAGGTAAGAAAATTTGTTCTTTGATTTGTTTTTTATTTATGCATTCTCATAATTATCGATGATGTCAAAATATTATCAATCTGTATAATGGAAACAACTCATGGATTATCTAACATATCTATTAATCCTATAAAACTACTGATTTATATGTTAAAAGTAACTAATATCTTAGAACTATATCTGTTAATATATTCATAATTATTACATTTACTTACAGTTTTCACATCTGTAATACACTGTGACAAATATATCTCCGCCATACCCCGCGCAGCCTTGTTTATCCCGTTCAATGTTTATGTCACAAGCAACGTTACCATAACACGCCCCATAGGTATCCACGAAGTCTTCATATGTTTCAAAAGGCTCGAGCTATAACCAAAAATAATAAATTGTATAGATGATAATGTCTAAAATGAGAAGAAAGAATTTTAAGTCAACATACATTGGTTTTAAGTCAACATACATTGGTATAAAATAAAGTAATCCCTGCGATATTGATACCGCAGGGATACTATATTTTATACCAATCTAAATTTCGCATACGCCTAGGCCCGCTGGCCGCACCATATGGGTATGTTTGTGATTTTTCGCGCGGAAAGCCAGTTTTGAATACTAAAATGCTCATATAACTTTCTTTATTTTTTATTAGCAAACTAGTTTTTAGTGGTTCTATGGATACCTGGTGTACCAATGAATGTATTAAACTTAAAAAATCCACACGTTTTTTCAGAAAAATAACATTTTTATAACTTTTTCCCAAAATCACTATGCTGCGTCAGAAAAAAAACCCAGGCGAAAACGCGACACTCGAGACAATTCTGTTATGGTAAAAAATTAGGTGATTTCCAAAGATTATATTTTGAAATATTTTGAGTGTGGGTTTATATTGAAGTATATATATCAAAGTATATGTACTTCTTATTAATCATCTATTAAACATTATTTATTGCTTTAAAAACGAATTTAAGTACAAAAGTTGTTCTTTTGCATTTCCGCTCGTTGTGTTCATTATTTTTTTGTCGCAGCGATTCTCTGCGATTTTTATTGTTTGGGATTTTTATACAATGTTTGGAAAGTAGTGAGAATTTTCTGCCCGAAACGGAATACCCATTGATATATTCACTTATAAATACATATAAACTATATTGATAAAATGATCCTTTGATTGCATTTCAATAATCCAAACATGTCAATCATGAAGATACAAAAGTAAACAATGAATATGTGATCTAATATTTCTTTTCAAAATAATTTATATGAACCCTTTTGAAATATGATATACCGAGTCTTAGATAATCAATGCTGCTCTGATAGTTTTGTTTGTGTTATTTTGCATAGAATATTGTGATATTGTAAAATTTTAAATATATGTTACAAACTCAAATAAAAGTACATGCATGTTTAATTGTATGTTTATGTTATACTTGTATGTATTTGGGAAAGTTCTAAATTGCAAAGTCAGTGGAGTGAATCTATCCATAAATCTTCTCTCATAGTTATTCCAATTAGCTTTTGCTGCTTACAAAATAACATTAATTACCTAGACTCTCCGACGAGATTTCGATATAAAAGTCAATATAGAATGTTACCAGCTTGCGTTTTAGCAAGAGTAGTGGTTATGAATATTAAAATCGAGGCGAAAAATCATAAACACAAAAACCGCAGCGGAAAATCATAAACACAAAAATACCGCTGCGAAAAATCATAAACGCACCCTAACAAGATAATACAAAGCTGACCGAATTGTTTATGTAAATACTGCTCAAATATGTATATTATTTTAAACATAATCATCAGACACCTAAGCCAGCTGGCCGCATCATTATGGCTATATAATTTAATTAAACCTAGTGCCAAACAACCTGCTAGAATTCAAGTTAATATGCCTGTCTTATTATGTGTTTTTTTTTCTATTTTGTTATGCTTTACATTTTGTGTCTTGAGACCATGGGACTGTACGCATTTTGAAAGGGTAAAAACAATCCATTCCATTCAACCAATTGTTAAAAAGCAAAGTATTTTAGAGCATACCTCACAACGATCAACAGCTTCAGGATTGCATCCAGGTGCCATACTCTTGAAAAAGCGTATTTCTCTTAAAATAACAGTATAACCCAGACCTTCTGGGCATTCAGCCCTTACTGTGGATTCTGACATGCATGTTGTGACATCTTCGTCTATTGGTCTTGATGCGGGTTCTTCTTGTGCTTTAAACAAAATATGATTATAATTGAATTCGCTGCATGTTAAAACTGGTATATAGATGGTAGATTTTAAATTGTATTTTCAAAGCAAGTACTGTATCTGCTGTTATTTTTCTAAGATTGATATTTGGCATTTATTAACAGGCTCTGTATTAACAGTTTAAATATCGCAAATTAATTGATCGTATCTTACATGTACGTAGCTAATTATTGTTAATTTGGTGTTTTTGTGTTAAACCTGGATTTCAGGTGCCAAATTCTGTGGATACATATATTGTTCGGATAATTGAACATAATTTGGCAAAATGTCATTGAAATTCATTTATCAACAAACACTTAACATATTAACTTAAAACAACCCACTCGGCAAAGACACGTCCTTATCATGTCCCCTCGACGTCTTTACATGACGTCCTATTTCATTCCTCTACTGGGCCTGTATGAAAGTTTGCCGGACGTAATTTGTTAGACGTCGCATCGCCGTCCATATCGGACATCCAAAGGACGTGCGTAAAAAACGTCCGCAAAGACTATAAATACGACGTTCTATACTGGTCCGTGAAGGGACGATTAAAGGACGGACCTATATCGGACGTAATATTTATTACACGGACATTTTTATCTGAATATCAAAATCATTTTATACATAAATATCATATATTTACTTTTTTAAGGAATATAATAGATGTTCAACTGGACTATCACATTCCATTTTGAAATCAAAACATTTCCTACTATAAGTGGTCAAAAATCAAAATATTCAACTTCGGAGGGGTATTCGCAATGCTCTTAAACAATAAGTGCTTTCCGTAAGTTCGTCTTTTAATGAAGTCGTAAGAACGTCAGATTACGTCCCGACCAAAATACATCGTCCTTTCCACGTCGTATAGGTATGTCAATGGGACGTCAAATTTGCAACGTCATTAGAACGTCATTAATAGCACGTCCTCACAACGTCTGATTATTGACGTACTCTGGACGTGTAAATATGTCACGTCACAAAAACTTCGTCCCATTGACGTCATTTTATGACATAGCTGGGACGTCTCGTTTTCAACATCTTAGCGACGTCCTAATTGCGTCGCGGACGTCGGGACGTAAAACTGCTAGATTAGGACGTACTGAGGATGTTGTTTGCCGAGTGGGAATTCTCAGTTCGCATATGTCATATTTTTCCACCTTAAGCCACAGCTGATATTCATGCTGTGATAAATATTGCTTGATTTATTAAGCAATTATATATTTAATTTAAAGTGCGGTGTGGTCGCCATTAAGACATATTTTATGCGTGGATTATGTTTGTAGTTTAAAATTGTTATACTTTTGTACACTTTTTGTTAGATTAATGAAATTATAAAACGTCTTTTATATTCTATTTCATGTGTCAAATTACTTCCCAACTTCAAAAGAATTAGCCAGTCGCAACGTGATTATTCTAACCAATGTATATACCAATGTATTTAACTATTTTGCATTCGTTTGGATGACAGGGATTTCCATGTTTTTTTATGTATTTCTCTTAATAGAATTGGATTTGTCTATTTTGAATTTCCAGCTACTAAGTTAATCGAGCGCTTACGTAAATGACGCCCTTTTTTTCGTATGCGATCGCTTGGTATTTCAAGTGTTAGTTGAAAATTATTTCGGTAACAATAATTTTAAATTCACGTCAATATTGTTTTATCGGTTCAAATTGTAGGTACTTACATGATTGTACATGTATATAAGAAACTATATATAATTAATTGTAACATGAATGTGTTATAATTGGTGAGAAATGCTTCACGCGTGAAATAGCCATATTTATCACACACATTAATATTGAAAACAAAATATGTTTTTAAATTTCCATTTGAACTCTTTGCTGAAATATCACTGAAATATTTCTGTGTAGCCCTTGATTCAACAATATCTTAAAATAGTAAAAAAAAACATTTTATCTTAATGAAAATTAGATACTGATGAAAAAAAAGTCATAACGAAAGGTGATCAATACACAGGAATGGATTGGTACTCTGCAAAGTGGTTTGATTTTGTAAGATACAAGAAAACATTTTGGTTGAAATCTTAATGAGACCGTCAACAAAGCATATAAATATATATTCAAAATACGTATACATTTAAACTCATCCAATTCTAAATTTATATATTTAAACGATTTTGAAACAAAATAAAATGTTGCTCACACCTTTCAAATGGCTCACATTGTTGCTAAGAGACACTAAGACATATATCCAGATTATATAAACAACAGAACCCATCCTGATAGGTATCCTATATACATGCGCCACGAATTAATCCAATTCTCATACTGATGATAACCCCCACAAATATGTCCCACTTTCATACTGGTTACCATATACATCAATCAAGATAAGTGAAGAAAAAAAAAACGATGTATGCTGCAATTATGAATCTCACTTCAGGCTCATATTTCCCCATTTTGTGAAGTGCATCCTCGTGGCTGAGTTTGTATAAACCCCGCTTTTCGGGTGCATTAGAATGCATGCAGATGTTATTATGTAGTTTAAGTGGTTTTTTGATAGCTTTGAAATAATACATGATTTATCTAACATATTCATTCTACATCTAATCGTTTAAAAGGATAATCGCTTTAGCAGTTTTGCTTTGTTTTGGAAATAAAAATTTAAAAACTCAAAATCAAAATGATATATTTGTTAGCAATTTCCAGACGCATAAAATGGTTAACCTGGTTAAATACGGTCTTATCTCCCACATAGTTTCAAGTAAATCAAGTGAAACAAATTGAGATCGGTACATAGATCAAGGGCAACGCATAACGCATATTTTGATACAAAAAGAGGAACTTTGAAATCTTAGCCGTTAAAGAAACCTTAAGAATTACATATAAGTACAGATAATAGAAGAGCATTTTTTTAGAAGAGAATTTGTTTTTAACTTGGAAATTTGGGCAGTTTGAGGAACAGCTTATTTTTTATTATTTCCCCTTTTTCGCAATAAGTAACGAAAATAAGTATTTTGAAATCGATTGAATTTGCTTGCAATTGACTAACAGTTATTTTCAATATAAGATGGGTAATTTGGTTATATTCAACATTTTGATTTTCGCAAAAGGTGTCCTTTTTCAAATCCAAGCTGGCTAAAAACGGAAAAACAGCCCAGCTGGCTTGGAAAAAGTGAACGCCATTTTGCATAATTTTACTAGTGATAGAAGGTTGGTTCTGGAACAGTGTTGTTCCAGAACCACACTTCATTCTAGAATAGCTGCCTATATACATGTATAAGCGTCCATAAGCGTCCATTAGCCCCCTGCCTCAAAACAATGTTGGTTAAATGCTAAGAGCAATGCTAGGAGCTAGGAGCAATGCTAGGAGCAAGGAGCAATGCTAAGAAAAATGCTAGGAGCAAGGAGCAATGATTAGGGCAATGTTAGTAGCAAAGAAAAGTCATAAATCGCTTCTAGAGAAGCCGAATTTGTCTAGTCTAGGCCCATTTCCCTAGTCTAGGCCACTGTTTTATATAGGTATAGTAGATAACATATAGTAAAATTCCTTAAACCTCTACTAGTCTAGGCCCATTTCCCTATTCTAGGCTACTTTTTATATAGGTATAGTATATAAAATATTGTTAAATTCTAAAACCCTACTAGTCTAGGCCACTTTTCCTAGTCTATGCCACTTTTCCAAGAAATAAAACATGGTTCGACCAATCGAATTGCATTATTTTGTCACGTGACATGTTAAAATTCAAGATGGCGGACATAACCATATGAATTATACATTTTAATATAGTTGTATATATAACAACATGTTACTGGGGGGGGGGGA
>LQRL01126282.1:0-10328 GCA_001703475.1 Hydroides elegans
ATGTGCGTGCCTATTTCATCGAGTGAGCACTTGCATTTTGGGGTACCACCCTTCAATCAATGACGATTTTCTCGTAAAGTATCCATATAATATTTTTTTTTGTAAATGAAGTCTATTAGAGGAATGATCTATATATGATTTGGACGAATTCACAATTTTCAAAGACCCCTATGTTTAAAATGAATGCAACTTGAAGCTCAAATTGTCAAGGTTTTTATTTCATCGAGTGGCAGTATTTTCTAAGTCATTACGGTACCTCATTTATGGAAAGGTTTTTTTTTGTGTAAACAATTTGATTCATATTTAACTTAGAAACAAGAAGTATCATGTTAAGACACGATTTGAATACATGTATCATCAGTATGCATTATTCACGAGAAAGAAAAGCATTTATTTTTCAAAAATAACATATTTTATATTTTATAGATAAATGATAAGAATAGGAAGCCTATTTGTTATTTATGTAAATGAAAAAGAAATGTAATCGCATCCGAATACATCAATTGCATTGAATACAAAAACCGTTTATAAATATTCCTATCACGTGCCGATAAAAGTGCCTCGTTTTGAAATGCTAAGTAGGCTCTTTTATCGAACAGTTGTCTACTTTTTGCGGCGGCTTCAATAATGTTATTTTTATACATCTGAAACCCTATAGCCTAACACGGTATATGTAGAAACAACCTTATTTATTGTAGTGACGTCAAGCTATGATTCTCACATAACAAAAACGCACACATAACATTGCAGAGCGTTATTTGATCTAAAGCACTCAAAAAAAGAAATGCCTCCCTTATTTGTTTTACGATATTTTTCTTATTTTATATAATCGGGCCATGATTTTTGAAAATAATGTTCAATAATCATTTAACAATAGATCCATGTAGATTTTTTACAGAATTCTCGTTTTGGTCGGAGCAAAAATGCGTTTTAATCACATGAGGTGAAAACATGAAAATGCCCAAAATCGTGCATACATGCATGCAGGCAACCGCTTTATAATTGGACTGACTGGGTCCCCATATATGGGGTCTAACCTTGTATGAGAGACCTTCTCAGTCCGTAATGAACTTTTATGAAAGAAAGGGGATGGTATTGAGACATCGCGAAATAATAAAAAAAACTTACGTTCGGCATAATTTTATTTATATCCAGATAAACCAAATTATGAACTTCTAATAATCAATGTAACTTCCTCTGTGTTCAACTGCTTGACGAGCTCGTTTGTTCATTGACCTTACACACTTGTTTATCACATTCATTGGCAAATTTTGCCACTCCTCTGTCATGAATACACGCAACTCTCGAAATGTATGGTGAGGCTCGAGTCTTCTGGAAATTTTCATTTTCATTATTCCCCAGATGTGTTCTATTGGATTAAAATCCGGACTTTTAGGAGGCCAGTCCATGCGCTCGATACCCTCCTCTTCTAAAAAATCATCGATTAGCTGTCCACGATGAGGCAGGGCATTATCATCGACTAATACAAAATTATCCGGACCGATCGCACCAGCATATGGTCTCACGTGAGGAACAAGAATGGAATCCAAATATCGACGCGACGTCAAATTGCCGTCTATAAACACGAGTTCGCTTTTAAAATTATGTCCGATGGCACCCCAAACCATCAGACCGCCACCTCCAAATGCCTCTCTACGGTTGACCAAGCCTACATTATGGCGCCTCTCTAGCCGTCGTCGCCAAACGCGACGTGTATTGTCGTTTGGAGCCAGACAAAAGCGAGATTCGTCACAAAATAAGCAGTTTCGCCACTGTTCTCTTGTCCACGTTCTTTTGTCGCGACCCCAGGCTAGACGCAGTCGCATGTGTCTCGGTGTAAGTCCGGGTTTCGTCGCTGCGGACCGAGACTTCAAGCCGTTTCTGTGAAGCCGGTTTCGAATCGTCTGATCCGAAATACCCCGGGCACCAAGTCATCTGGCTTCCCTTAGACGTCGCTGCATTTCTACGGCTGAACATAAAGATAAATTATGTACATGGCACGTAATGACAAAAAATCGTTGATATTTAATCATTTTTTACTCATTAAAACATGAAGATACACTTACAGGTTAAGCGCCTGTTCCTAGAGACAGTTGTACATAGGAACCGGTCTTCTTGCGCTGTCGTACAGCGTGGTCTGCCACTCTTGGGCCTATCTTTAACATCATTTGTTTCCAAAAACTTATCATATATGCGCCTCACAGTTGAAGGATCGACGTTAAAACGAATTGCAATATCACGTTTGGATTCGTGGCCGCCTTCAATTGCTTCAACGATCCGAGCACGGTCCAGGTTGGAAACGCGTGGCATTTTTATTTGTTTGACACTTTAGCTTTCTCTATGTAAAACTATCGAAATCAATCAAAGTCTATACAAAAGCGCACATGGGATACTGAACCAATAGAGTTTACCTACCTGGAATTTACAGAAGACAATATATGGACATACGATCAATCTAACATTTCATTAGAGTCATAGACTATAGCCAAGGAAACACGCCAATGATAGAGCTCTATAACCCCAAAGTTGTCTACAACGGTCTATAGACTGTTTATCCCATTGACAGCGAAGACTCTGCAGTGATAGTCTACGTCGATTGGACCCAGTCAGTCCAATTATAAAGCGGTTGCCTGCATGCATGTATGCATGATTTTGGGCATTTTCATGTTTTCACCTCATGTGATTAAAACGCTTTTTTGCTCCGACCAAAACAAGAAAACTGTAAATAAATTACATGGATCTATTGTTAAATGATTAATGTACATTATTTCCAAAAATCATGGCCCGATTATATATTATAAGAACAATATCGTAAAACAAACAAGGGAGGCATTTCTTGTTTTGAGTGCTTTACATGTTGCATTTCATAGCAAATGGGGTCAGAAGAAAATTATGAATACTTTCAACTGGATTTAATTTCACTTTTTACAACTTTGTATTATCTATTTCAATACAATCTTGATTAATGTATTAGAAAAACGGTATCTATCAAGCCCCCCAAAAAATGTACTGATGGAAAGGTGATCCACTTGATTGAATATTAAATCAGGCTTTAATCTAGCTTACGAAATCGCATATTCTAAAGGCGGTAATTACAGGTAGATATATGGCTCAAAATAAATTATGAATGAATATAAAAATAAATGAACAAATGAACAAACTATCTAGCCCAAGGCTTTGAAAACATAAACAAGTAGTAAATGAGCTTGGAAATGATGAAACCTTTCGCTTGGCAAATACGAAAGGTAGTTTTGTTACTATGCCAATTATAATATTCAAACAAACATGCGTCAACTTCAAACTTGTGTTTTTATTGATGTTATTTAAAATGTTTTTAGATATGTTTTTTTTTCACATACATTTTCGTTTTTATACAGTGTAATTTATTCTATTTGAACAAAATCGAGTTTTTATGCATGGGGTGCAATTGCGAATGTTTTAGTTAAGTGGTCAAACTTGTATACTAAGGCTATTTTTTGCTGATTATAATGTACGATGTATGAAGGAAGTAGTAGAATTCCTATATAGATTCTGCAATGAGCTATATGCAAAAGCAAGCAAAAATATCTATTTATCTATGTGTATGCGATGTAAAGGACAGAAAAATATATAAATATAATCACATGCGCCTTTTTACATGCATTTGTCGTAACACACCGGTACGTTGAAAAACATTAAGAATATTATACATACATCCATCTATTTTATAACTAGCATAGGAAAGCAGGTAAAGCAAAGTCATAAATCACAATAAAATGCATCAGGATCAGAAGAGGCAAAGCTGGGTAAATTGAGAGAGAACCAAGCTTCATATGCGTCTAAACATGCTCACTACAACAGTAAAAGCTCTACCTGAAATAAATCTACATATAAATGTTGCTAGAAAAAGGAAGCTTTCTATATAATCAAAGCGAATCCGCCAAAGCTTAACATACATGTAAAACAAAATAAATACAGTACATAATTAATATCTGCGTCAGTGTATCTAAAGCAACAAGCGCGTTTCTATAGCAACGCATAAGTGCAATACACAATCTCCCAAAAGCTCCAGGCGCCCTGGTACAGAGAAAAGACAGACACAAAGCGACGAGGTCTACTTTAAGCCCTTGCACAGTGACATACACAGAAAGCGACGTCCATTTAAAGCCCTTCAGACAGTTGCGTATATACCTCTGAGAATCAGCTCCCACGCGATCAAATAGTCACGGTCCGAATACCACGTCTCGAATTGATCGATGGTGAAATCACCGTAGCGGAACTGCCCTTCTTCATTCTCATTGGCTCTCCCGACGAACACGTGATTACGAGATGGACCAATGGCTGTTCCATCTGAGGGCGGGCGACTTGTGGGCGTCTGCGCATGCCCAACGAGCTGGTTGTTGATGTAAACACGAAGGCCTTTCTCGGGATGCCACGTGTATTCGAAGAACTGCCACGAACTCTGCGGGGTATTGGGCAGCGACACTTGCCAACGGTTGTCATGCGCGTCGAAAATGAAGTACAATCGGCCGTTATCGTATTTCAACCGAACACCATCGCCGTTGCTCAGATAATACATGTTGTTTTGGAAATTCGCGAAATTCGCCCAGAATGATCCCGTCAGACCGTGGTTGCAGCGCGATAAATTGCCAAGGCATACGTCACCATGTGAACCGATATCGAGATACTGTGCATTGCCGTTTAGCCGGAGCGCGCGGTTGACTTGTCCTAAAACGGTGCGCGCGCCGCCGTAGACCGGAAGTCGTAACGAAGGATGGAGTACCTCGCCCGAACGGATCTGATCCATGTCGATCACAAGATGCCAGGGGACGCCGCGTTGGAGGTAGTCGAACGCGAGTAGATAATCGCGGCTGCCGTACCAATACTCCATGTCGTCGATTGTGAAGTTTCCATAGCTACGGCCCCGTCGCGAGCCGTCGCCGCGGCCCAGGTAGAAGTTATCTTGATCCGGGACTTTTAAAGATAAATCGGATTTGTCGCGGTCTTCGTAGCGGTTCGTGCTGGCGATCATGCGGTTGTTTTGGTAAAAGGATAAGCCGTGTATAGGATGCCAGTCGATTTCGAAGAAATTCCATACATCAGGTTGCAAACCGCGGATTTCTAAATCCCAGACCCGTGACGTTGTCTTGGCTTGTATTTTGAGCAACCCATTGTCGTAGTCCATCTTCAGGCCATTGGTCCCAGCGGACATGAATTCCATATTATCGGACAATTGACCCGGCCGGAACCAAGCCCCCCACAGCACGCCATGGGGGCATTTATCGAGATCGCCAAAGCACGATTCCGCTTGTGCGCCGAAATTCGCGTATTGCCCGTTGCCATTGACAGCGAGTGCATTTGCGATTTTGCCGCGAGTGAGAATCGGGCTGCCCAGGAGATCGACTCTTATGGATGGGTGTAGCAAACGGTTACCAAGCACGTTCATTTGGTCCATCGAAAAGTATTGTTTGGTTGGTCGACCTGTGTTTTTATGGGCGCAAAAAAGAACCAGATATTGTTTAAAGAGGCGAAACAATATGATTCAATGATTATTTCAATCACGCTTGTTCCTGATCAAACTTATCATACTTAATTTTCAACAAGATTTCTTTTAATTTAATATTTATTTAAGACCACGCAATGACACTTTTTATGAAATCGATTCTACTCTCTTATCACAACACATAACATGCGGTCAAAATGCATTTATAGTATTATCTGATCATTTTAAGATTCAAAATTGAACGCTTCGGAAAAGGACAAGAATTATAACATAAGATTAAATCAAAATAGAAAATCTTGATTATTGGAGAAATTATTCAATTTATACCAGATGATCCATTCAATATGTAGATTTAAAAGATAATTTTTAAAGCACCAACTTATACATAATTTCAATGATCGTGACTCTTTTAATAGTATGGAGTTTTATTCAAACTGGAAAACTGAAGTATGATGAATAAAAGGGAAAGACATATCTGCACTGGACAACATATAAACAAGAGGGAAGAGCAGGATAAAATTAGCATAGATTGAATCACAAATAAATCATATCACATACAAAATAATTTCTTATGGTCCTTGAGGCATAATTTTTAAAATTCATTAGAATCACAATTTCACGAACAAATCTCAATTCATAATCATTGATTCGAAACACATATCTGATTGTTAAATCAGAATAATTTAATCCATTCAAAACACCCGACTTACCTCGTTGAATGCGGTCGAATCTCTCGAGCCTATCCCTGTCACCATAAGCAACCAGGAAATCATCAAGCACAATATTGGCATGCGAGTTTCCGCTTCCGTCTCCGTTGGCTCGACCAATCAGAAGATTCGAATTTCCTTTGGCGGGAGTCTGTGTCCTTGGCGGAAGTTCAGTGCCTACGGGGTCAAGGTCGAGCCAAAGGTCAATGCTCGGACCGGGAGGGTCGTCGATGGAGAAGGAGGACTCCAGGAAGTACCATCTACAAATGGGAATGATCAAGAATTGCATTACATGCACTTAAGTATTGAGTGAACTACAATTTCATAATCGGTATAAAGTATTTGGTTCATGAAAATATAGTAAACGCCAAAAAAATGAGTAACAAAGTAGGCTGGTATTGATGATTGCACAAATAAGAATTGTGAATATTTACTTGTTATCCCCTTTATATCATGGCTAGCAAAATCGAGTCAATGCCACGAATATTCGTCACAAGTTATTATGATAGCAAACTATAATAATTGTGCTTACCTGTTTGGCTCTAACGGACCATCATATGAAGTGCTGTATAACTGGTCTCCAAGCTGAGCTTCCGCCTTCAACTCTCCATCTTTCAGGTACACTTTCATACCTGATTTTATTAAAAAGAAATATCATTAAATAGGGATACACAAAATCAACAAAATAATTGATTAATCATAATCCATACCACACATACCATCTTATCAAATAATGATTTGCCCGAATAATTCTACCAGATGTAAAGTTCAATCAAAATCTCATGATACGATAGAGTGTTTGATAAGAATTGTTTTGTTACCTTTGTTTCCAGTGTCAAAAATGTAGGAGTTGTCCTTGAGATCGGAGAACTGGATCCAAGTTGCCATGGTCAGGCCATATTGACAGAGTTCAAGGTCACCAAGACACGTCTCCGAATGGTCACCTAGCAGTATATATATTGTATTGGCTAAAATGAATGAGTATTAAATGAAACATGCCAATCAAACTAAATCAAAGTAGAGCTGATAAATGGATAAATATTTCAAATGTTATAGTTATCGTTGACAGCTTGAAATGAATGATGATCTTAAGCGCATATATTTAATATATAATCGTCGAAAAAAATCTTCAACTGTGAGGGTTGACTGTGTACATTACAATGTTCAACAAAATGAAATGATCTAATGCGGAATGGTAAAAGTTATCAATAATTTACCTCCATCCAGGTACTGGTTTCTGCCACTGAGTTGCAGTGCCTTATTGATTTTTCCGTCTACAAGCTGAGGTTGACCGCCAACACTTACTCTGAACTCGTTGTCTGGAGTGTACATAAGACCCTGACCCATAGCATCCATAGGAATCTCATACTTGTAAAATGGACCTGTAATATCAAAACATAAGATGACACTCAAAAACGGTACATCAATTAGACATATTGTTTTAATCAAGCATTAATACTTTAAGAAAAAAAATATTTTTGTAATAGTTGCATTTTATTGATCACGGTCATATGTTTTAGATAAGTAATGATTGACAAATCATTGCAGATTCCTTGTCAACATGAGGTTGAATTATTACAGGATAAAATGCTAAAAACCAAGTGGACTTACCTATTTCCTTGACTCCTTGTGGAGTTTTACGCATTGACCAGAAATGGAATTCGTCGAATAAGACGGTGCGGTCATCACTGATCGCCGTGCCATCATTTGGACGACCAAGTAAAAATGGCTTACATTGGTCCGTATCTATATCACCGGGCGATCTGAAAACGAAGTTCACATCAATCTTTTGCCAGATAATATATATTTTTTTCGGAAGGAAAGACGATTACATAACACATGGTTGTATCACGGGGAAGCATTTGAAAAAAAAACCAATCGCCCCCAAATGAAATGTATTTGACTGATATGACAACTTGTTTCATGCAATGGTTACCACTCGATTCCAGTTTCACGAATTCGGTCAAAAACAAGGGCTAAAAGCTCCGGCGGAAAGCCCACATAATCGGCATAATTTATTCGCAGTCTCGAATGTAAGCCTTTAGTTCCTCGCCTTTGCATTTATTCTTAATTTAAATATGGTTTTTAATAATATGGCCCTATGCTCCAAGGGGTGCAAGCTTACTATACTTGGTAAATTTTGCTCCCTCGATTGATGTTTTTGCAAGTCTAGCCATGCTTTTCTAAATGAAGATGATGACATAATAAGGCTCAATGAATGCATTGCACCAGTGCCTAGACTACTGCGAAAGCGAGAAAGAGAGAGAATGTACTAAAGCTTAATGCTACTGTCAAGGTTCTTTACCGGGAGCTTGTAAGACCCATTCCGGGAGCTTTTAAGACTCATTCAATGAGCTCCCGGTATAGAACCAAAAGCAAAGAAAGCCCTCAAATGTAAGCAGTCGTAACAGGGGAGGAGGGATAGAGAGTGAGTGATATACAGGAGCAGTTAATCGGCTTTAAAATATACAAAGGTTAGATACGGTTAATAATGATTTTTGGTGATGGAGTTTTCAAGCCGGTGTCTACTTTCGTTCTTAAATATACTTGATCCTTATCAATAATGTTATGTTCCTTAAGCATATTAAGAATAAAGTTAAGGCTACCCTATAATTATTTCTCATTATTTGTTTATAAATTTATATAAAATAGTTCTATAGGGGGATTTTTCATCGAAAGGGGTAGTATTTATACCGAAACAAGAGTTTCCAGAAGGGCAAAAGGGGGTAGGGCATTTTCCTCGAGAGGGAGAGGGGCTAGTTCGTCTTCAAACTCGGTCAAAATATACATGGATGAAAAAAGAACTTCAACGCAAATGAGACCATCAAAATATCACAAACCACCTTAAGCATTTGTGTGATGTAAGCGAGGGTAGTGGACTGTGATTAGAAAACACTAGCAAAACCAGGTTGGTGTGAAAATGACACTATGGATTATGTATGCGCGGGCACAATCCCCCCTATTTTGGCTACTAGGACAAGAGCCCCGTCATTGAAAAAGACGGTAATAAATATTTAATTAATTCTATAGATAAATAAATGTTTTGTTGTGAGGTTATAATCAATATCAACATTCTGATTCAATTTCATTAAACAAAGACACTATAAAAATACTTTATTTACATCACTGACTCCAATTATTGAGTTAATGTTGTAATCAAATACAAAAGCTCTACATCCGCATACGCAAATGGCGAATCTGATCATTTAAATAAGACGAACGTTTAATGAGACACATGTTCCTAGTCATAGTTAGTTGCTCATCTATTATAGGTTAGCTTAAATAATTATTTATCATTGAAATATTGGATAAAGTATGACAAATATGTGTTTCAAAGCCTCGCGGGGCTTCGGTCCTAGCTGAAAAATTCAGGGGGCTTGTGTCCTACATGCAGGGATGGTGGACAAATACGATTGTGTACGCCTAGATTCTAATCACATACAACTGTGGGCCCGTATTACAAAAGTTGATTTTTAACATCTTTTTCTTCAAAAACTCAACGAATTTGAACAAGATACCGGTTTTGAGATTTTCCCTTGTGATTTTATGAATAAAAGTATGACAAACATGTGGCACAGATCAACCACATGACCAAATCATGAAATTCCATTGGCTATTTATAAATACTTTGATCGGAAAAACCCAAAATAGCATTTGTAAAAAAGGGATACAAACATGTTTTAGAAGGAATATGGGTCATCTCCACAAGAAAGAGCCAACTGGCAAAACGTTATTACAAAGGAAAGCCCAGTGGGGGCTGGGCTTTCCAAAAATCAAGAGGCACATTTACACAATCAGAGCTTCAATTTTGAGCCTTACTGTCTGGCCCATACAAAAGTAATTTGACGCATATATCTTTTAAAAACAATTCTTGTTAAATCTGGCACTTCCGGTTTACCGAGTTCGGCTCACAACTGCTACACCCAAATCTTACATCCCTCGGTTTCAATTCAGCTCAAAGTAATCAAACATTTCACAAGTTAATCACAGTCACTTCTAACAGACCTATATCCGTTAAAACTTACTCATACCGAATTAATACTCGTATAGCTCTAAATAGCCCATGTGGGTTACTCGCAACCTCGGTCGCAGACATACGAGTACGTAAAGGGCTATTTAGAGCTAATACTCGTACTACC
>LQRL01126289.1:0-13158 GCA_001703475.1 Hydroides elegans
AGCAAACCTAATAATGATTTATTCCTTTTTTGAAATTTTCACGACAAGACGAAGTCAGAATTTATGCCCCAGACTGCTGAAATAAAGATTCTAGCTTCTACTGTATATTTCAATTCATCAAGTGGTTTTTATGCTCAAATTAGCACTTTTCAAAAATTAGGTCGTGGGGTGCCATTCGTGTGCCTTTACAAGGACAGTAACCCGGCTGTGCAAAGTATTTCACTATAATTGATTCTTGTGTATCGCGAATGCGATAATTTGCTTTCACAACAAATATGAATATTTAAGCTTATAAGGGTATAGCCATTTGTTGAGAGTTTGTACGATATTGTGTAGAATATTTTATAATTACAATGTATATCACAATTGCATAATCAAAAATGAATATTGACCTTACTTTTATATATATAATAATGTAATAAACTTAATCTTTACGAACACTAGAGTAAGAACGAATGGTTATATATCAATTTATTATATTCATTCATGTAGAAAAATATAAATAATACAACATATCAATGTAATATATAGATACATAAAATAACTATATTTCTATCTTAATTGCGAAAGTGATATGAAAAATAGACTAGTGACAATGGAATTCTAAGTGTTATTCAAATGCCAATTGTGGCGTTACATGGTATTTTGACAGTTCGACCTTTACCACTTTGACTCTTTTCGAAGAAGCGGTCGTAGTTTCAAAATGCGCCGAATAAGAGGCTTATTGTCCAAATACTTTGAAAAACCGTTTGCCTTTCTTACCATAAGCGAATCGCTCATTATTATAAAAAAACTGTGTGTAAAGCCATAGATTCTACAGTCTAATGTAATCCACGTCTCTAGATATCTAGAACTCGTTATATTAGATACAACCGCAAAGGTTGTAGCAGACAACAATTTATATAGAATCCTACATCGAAGAAAGTCATGATAAAAATTACCGGTTTTCCTTGGCACAAATAAGTAAATGACGATGTGTTTTATTGTTCTATATACAATGTATCTATATAAATATAAAAATTTATCAACTACCCTTTTTCTTAGTTTTTGTTCCTTTAAGAGAGCCATTTGACTTTGTTATTTGCTTGCTGAAACTAACATCCTCACTCCAATGCACCCTTCTACGCATGTTTGCTGGACTACTGGGTGCACTATAACTGTCTAATGGCATTTCCACGTTCGGCATGAGACCCTTATGTTTCCGGATTGCTTTGCGTCGCAGTTCCGGTGAAGGGAGGGGAGATAACGTATCCCTTTCTTCTTCACTGTGTCCGAATTCATTCATGAGGCTTTCATACAAACTAGACCCACGCGGCAACGGTCCGCGCTGTTTATTTACCGCCTCTTTCGATGACGTATCAATCAAGCTGTCTATCAAAGTATCTGCTGAGTTCAGATTGGTCAACGATCCGTGTTTGCCATGTCCATTGCTTATGGGCTTGAGGTACTTCTTGTTGCTTTTTATAGACCCTCCATCTAAACTGTCCGTGGAAGAATACAATGAACTAGCGGCGCTTCCAGACCGTGCCAAGGCCGGAAGTCGAGAGGGAGATTTCGGGGGCAAGGCACTGTCGACGGTGAGATACTTGCGAATCTTATTCGTTAGCTCTGTGGGTTCATTGCTTGTTTTCACTGTGTGTTTATCCTTTAAATTCCGTAAGATCTCTTTTGGGAGAGTGTTTGAACGTCTGCGCATGCGCAGGTATTCCGGGGGCGGGGCCTCCATTGTGTCGTCATCGGAATCCATGATTCTTATTGGCTAATCCAGTGGTTTGGCGTCAATTAATGGAAATCCTGCAAAGGATAAAATATTTAACATGCATTGTTTATTGCTTAATATATGTATCTTTTTTAGAATATGTATAAGCAATATTAAATAAACAAGTAATCATTTTGAATACTGTTAACGCAGGCTATAGATATTTTCGAATGAAAATAAAATGGTTTATTAAAATATGTCTAAACTCTATTACGTGTACTTTTCCTGTTGGGAACTTGATATAAATGATGAACCTTTGTGTTAAAAAGAATTGTCTCCCATAGCTAGGTCACAGCACCATTTTCGGGATTGTCAAGAAAGAACAAACATTCCAATATGGTTCGAAAATATTTGGTTTCATTGAACTTTCTCCGGCATTGGTTAAGAATAACATTTACATTTGTTCGTTTTGATAAATGGATTAAGTCAGGTTACAAAGTGGTCCACTATAAATCTCAAACAGATTATATTTTTTTAGGGGACATTTCAAATATTTGTACTTTGTGCGATCATTAAGTCGAATATATTTTCCATAGAAAGTAAACAAACATGTTGACATCATACATATACAAGATAAACAAAAACTATGTTCCAATTCATTTAAGGCCTGGTCGCATGGAACGCCTTTTCGAACTTTTACTCTAACAAACTGTGCATTTTAAACAGCTTTTAAGAGCGCAACTATTATTAACGGGTTTCTCGTGTGTGTCATGTGACTAAAGGGCCTTAGCCTCCACGTATCTCGAAATAGGAGGAGTACTTTAGATGCTTAGCTTAAATATC
This sequence comes from Hydroides elegans, assembly GCA_001703475.1. NCBI lineage: Eukaryota > Metazoa > Annelida > Polychaeta > Sabellida > Serpulidae > Hydroides > Hydroides elegans. Next base: position 2,543 of record LQRL01126289.1, read on the forward strand.
TGGCCAAGAACTAATTACCGCTCACTTGAAGTCGTAAAACCCGTTTTCCAACGATTGTGAAACATAAAATGCTTATTCATATTACTATTCACCGGACTGAGTTAAATTCTCGAGCTGTAGCTACACTTCGAATTGCAAGAATCAAATTTTCTAAATATGCACAATGTCGGGAATGGTCTCCCATTCACATACATTGCGGACTTACAAGGCCTTTTTTTCAGCCCCGAAATCGCCCAATGGAAAGAAGATTCTTTCAATTTGGTGTGTAAATTAGCTGCAGCTCGAGGACCTACAGTTAGTCCAGTGAATATTAATATGAAAGGGCATTTCATTTTTTTCTTCACAATCGTTAAAAACTATGTAATTCGTTTTCAATAGGGCAGTAATGAATACCATCGAATCCTTTTTAAATATTTAGCTGTTAGAATATATATGTTAAATGTAGTTGATTTTGAAAAGGATAACATGGTGTATGTCACTTCAATCGACAAGGCGTTGTTGAACGTCAATAAGACTGTTGGCATTCGGTAATATATGTAAAAAAAACTTAATTATTTGCTGACGTTATTCCGTCGTTGCAATGAATAAAAACTGTTGGAAGACCAACTATTGACGTTTATCTGACGCAACGTCTTACGTTTTGCGAACATACTTAGCCAATGAATGTTGGGCCCCAATATTTTGACGTCAAACGTTGAAATTAAGACACGGAGGCGGAATTTAAATTCCATTATTTATCTACTATGCCATAAACCAACGTTGCAACATATAATACATTGTTATATTTACTTAATTGTATTAGCGGGACGTAAGAGGACGTACGAAAAACATTGATAAACCAAAGTAGGTCGTCCTCTCAACTTCACGCCCGAATGCGACATATTTCAAACGACCCGTGCTGAGTGTGATAATAGTTTTTATTCATCATATACAGTGGCGCGTGGTCCTTACTTCTCGATTTATCTAGCGTTTAGCGTTTAGGGTTTAACGTTTAAGGGTTTGCAAGATCAGAATATAGCATTTAAAGTTGAGCGTTTGTGCGTTTGTGCGTTTAGCGTTTGATGAAAGGGCATTCAAGAGGCTATGATGACCGCTCATAATGAAGTACAGGGTTTTACCTTGGCGGTCGCACGGTCGCGTATGCGACTAACTTTTGGGTCGGGCGACTAACTTTTTAGAGTTAGTCGCCCGACGCGCGACTAACTTTTTGGCTCATTTAAAGATAATTCCCTGGTTGAATATTAATTTATAGGCAGAAATCAGTTCAACTTCGGCAAAACTTAAATTATCGCTCGCGCCTTCGGCGCTCGCATTTAGGCCTCATGTATCATAATTCACTCTAATCTGGGGGTACCATTAAGACATAAGCAGGGAACATTTGAGCTGCGTTATTTGGCAAATTACCTTGGTCGCAAATTTGGAAAGAGTTCGCCCTCGAAGGCGCATTAATTTTTCTCAACCACAGATATCAGGAGTATGTGCTCCCCCTTCTCCATTCATACGGTAAACTATACTCCCAAAATCATAGTTTTGGACATTCCAAGCATTTCAGTTATGGTGTATCATCATCAGCATCATCTTCATCTACCTATACTTGAGCGCAATGGGGTTTTCGGGCGCCGTTCAGTGTCTGAACGTTACGCGCCAAAGGGCGCAAAATTTCAAAGCGCCAATTTATTCCTGAAGTGGGTCTTGTATCAATCTGGATTATTATATTATCTTAATGATTCTATTACCCTCGACATGTATTACGGCTAAAAAAACCCGGGCAACTAACTTTTCGGTCGGGCGACTAATTTTTTGGAGTGAGTCGCCCGAGCGCGACCATCAAATTTCGGTTAAGGTAAAGCCCTGAAGTATCTTATGTACCCCTCATACATGTAGGTGGCTATGGTTTTGCGCTTAGCGTTTAGCGCTTAACGTTTGTGCGTTTAGCGTTCGTGCGTTTAACGTTAAGCGTTTATCTTTTGCCACTAATAGCTAGGAATGAGCCCGACTGTACTGTTTCTAAACAGCCCAATGGCATATATACGAATCTGTTGGTAATTACCTGTCTAAGTAATTGAAATCAGTAAATTTTTCAGTATCGTAAAACAATGATCGTTTATTTTTATGCTTATCCTTACAAAAATTATTTCTCTATTTATTCCTACTAGCAAAATAATACACAAATTAAATATACTCAAAATAGAGTCATAAATTTAATCTTGATCGCGGTTGTATCTGAAAAATGTAAATGTGTCCCTTTTCGTCCCTTACATATTGACGATAAATATCTTCCTGAATAAAAGTTCCGTATTCTAATATTTATATAAGACGCGCTTTCCCTTTTCATAATGTTGACACAGTGAGCTTACGCATTGAATATCACGATTCCATTGAGTAATCCGAGTATATGGATCGTTAAGCATACGGGTCGTTTTTCTTAAGAAAGTATTGGTATCAAATTTTATAACATAGAAAGTTTAGCAATTTCTAAGAAGCTGTTATGTTTAAAGTATAAATGTGTGATTTAAATTATATATTGAATGACAATTTAAAGCGGAAGCGTATTTTGAATGTATACTAAATAGAGCATTTACCCACAGTTATTCTGCTCTTAGATGATGTTCCAAACACCAGATGCTGACCGTTCACATTATTTTAAAAAAAAAACTGTTTATCCTCAAGTATGATGTTCTTGTGACCCATATCCAATTAATAATTGATTATAAACACTGTTTTTGCAAAAAAAACATAGATATGCGTAATCAATCAACAGACATGCAACTTTCCATATATTCCTAATTGCTTCATGCCTGTTTTTGAATATTTTGATCCATAATATGACAATTTTGACATTGAAAAGTGCAACTCAACATACACTGTGGGTTCTTAAGACTGTACCTATGAAGTTCCATGCAAAATGCAATAATTAGATCCATGATAGTCTATTATTTAAGTTTTTAATTATTTAAAAAATTCCATAAATTCTGGATGTGGTATGTGTATTTTATGTTATACTTGCATGTTTTTGAAATAAAATTTGGCATACACGTAGGAACGTATGCATGTGGCACATACGTATCATATTTTTAGATTTTATATGACATAACTTTTCGCATGAAATCCTTCATCTTAACTTACGCTAGTGCATATACCAATGACCAAGTAAATACAATAAACGGCGAAATCCTATCAGTAAACTGTTTGTCAATATATGGGAAATGACCATTCATTGCTTCTATTAATAGTAAAATATGCCAGATCGTGTTTATAGCTGGTGGGTTTGGATGAGCTAAACGGGATTAACACATTTACCTATTTACAAGGGAATCGATGGGATCCGTGCCACAATGCGTTAAATAGTCTTTAAGTGTATCTCCATGAAACATTGCAACGTATCACGTGATTATATACTGACATCAAAACTACTTTTTTTTAAAATCTTCATAACAAATGAAATCATAACGATTATGCCGTCAGATCCATTGCGAAGCCTTTAAAAACAACCGATAAAACGTTATATCCCGTTTAAATGTATTGTTTTTCTAAAACTGTCAATTCTTTAATAAACTCAATGTTGGAGGGATTCTTTCAATTGTATATATGCTTTGGTCTAATTAATTAGAATGTCATTTATTTAAAAGTGTAAACACTTACTGATTGAAAATGACCCGAATAAGATTCAAGTGAGTATTTGAGATGACTGATTTACTACCCTCATCCATAAACAAAATGTCATAAGGAGATATCGAATTCTTTATCTTAATCTAAAAGGGATGTATTCACCTTGAAATTTAAGACTTTGTAATCATTCAATCACGTTATATAAGTAATAAAGACTTAATTTGAGCGCCAATACAGTTTTTCATGTGCTATCCGTGAATATACATCCATCATACTTCAACTACAAAGCTTATTTGGGCCTATTGATATACTCAATTGTGTGATATTGCCTTTACAAATAAATGTCGCCAACATCTCCTTATCATTCATATTTGTGAAATACTAAGTTAATTAAGAATAATTACATTCCGCCAAACACTCACTGGGAATTGTCGATATTTTTTTTGTAAAGGATGTCACCTTGTGTTTTAGAGAACAAGAAAAGGTAAGAAACAATGCAGCTGATTAATATATTATTCAAAATTAATACCTCCGTGGTGAAAATACAAATATGTTACGTGTTCTTCATATAATTAACAAAAAGATGGTTAAATACTGGCTTCACAAGAAAATTGAATCAACTATTGAATCAAAATATATCATTCGATAATATACCTTATATAAATGCGCATGCATATTAACACAGAATGTAAGTAATATTACATCCGTTTTTTATCCAGAAGTTAATCAATTACATTTGTGTTCCTACTTTTTTAACGATATATTAAGTCCTTAATTGTACGACCAAGTGTCCAGAAGTGATGTGAAAAGCACGGTGGTCTATATTGGGTTGTGAAAAAGTAGAACCAAATTATCTGTTTTGTTGAAATAGTTATTCACACCCAACTGAATCATCTGGAAACGAACAAACCGAATAAACTGGGCTGCAGTGGAGTCATAGATATATGAATTGTTCTAAAATATATAATTTGTGTTATCGAACCATTTTTTCTCGACACGCCCGGTTAAACAACGTGTGGGTCGAAAATGATAATGAGTTGTATTCCAAAATGGCGTCACAATATACAACGAAGCAAACGCAAGTGTAATGGCGTCGGGAAAACTTCAAGTTGGTGGCTGTGGGTATAGCGGTGTGAAGGTGTTTTATGCTCTGTTTTTGAATATAAAAACATTACACGCATGTTTAAAAGACACCATACCGGAAGTAATTTATAATTAGGAGTAGATTGATTTTATAAATGTTTTAGAAATATGTTCATCGGATGGCACGATATCAGACGACCCAACGGACAAAAGAGGGGCACTTGACACTGATATGAGGCTTTATGATGTGTATGAGTAGCATTTGAATTAGGTTTGGTGAATGCTATTCATTGATATTCATAAATTATTTAATTGTATAAATGGTCTGCGGGTGTGCAAAATCAAATTATTGCGGAAGCCCAAGTCTCAAATTGACGGTAATTTGTAATTCATATTCAAACATATTTTATGAGATCCCCATACGATAATATGACCTTAAAATATAAACCTATAAACCGTTAATAAACTGAACGAGTTTCATTATGTGATATGTAGCCACTCGGTTTTCGACGTCACACAATGGTTCACCAATAAACGACGTTTGACCTTCTCAAGGAGCACTTGCCTACTTCACACATCTTGTTAAACTCGTCCTTCCGATCCAGGCATGTATATTGGCATATTGAAGGGGACACTGCATAAAATCAAAGGCCGTGATGTTGATGCTTGTTAGAGTCTACCTTGAGCTAAATGACGACAATGCATTATCGAGGGTAGGTAGACTCTATGGATGATTCGAGAAGATTGTGGGGAAAATTAAGGCTCGTTCGTAATTGACCAAACCGAAATGTGTCATAGACGCTTGCAAGAGGTTATAATCACCATTAAATTAAATTAATTAATTAAAGAAGTCCTTTTAAATATAAGGTTATTCGTTTAAAAATCAGTTATAACTCTGAGTCTTAAGGTAGTTTATTAAAGTAGCTGATCATGTGTATTATTCGAAAAATATGCAAATGATGTCCTTGTCTGGTTGGTTAGATATTAGTAGCGCGTCATAAGGGCCTGGCCACATTGGAAGCATTTACTTGCTTTTATTTCCTAACAAATCTGCCTTCCAAATGTATTTCTTATGGGAAACCAAAACAACGAGCTGTTAGGTAGCTTTAACTCGTTTTTTTTTTGTTTCCCATAAGAAATACATTGGAAAACAGCTTTGTTAGGAAATAAACGCAAGTAAAAGCGTACAGTGTGGCCAGGCCCTGAGTGCTTGTTTCTCGGGTTTAATTAATTGTCCTCGCAAACGCATTTTAATATATTAAACGTTGATACTAAATCGGACGTAAGTTAAAGTGACAATTAAAGTTCTCATGTGTGACTTGACTGTAGATGCACGGATCCCTATAATAATAATATGATTTCTTTGCGCTAGGCATGCTGAAATCTTAAATCGCTTGATAATTTGTCAACGTTTAGCCTCTTGAACAAAAACCGTTACATCATATGTGCGATTAAAACTGCGTATCGATACGTTTAACCGGATAACAGTGATATGCAATCAATTAGTTTCCAATTTACTTCTGTGTTTGCAATGCATTTGCGCTTCATATACAGACCCTTTAGTATGTTCCACGATCAAATTTATTTATAATATTCCAGGTAGAACAGATCCATGGGTCCCTCAACTTAATATTCAAAATTAAAGCAAGTGACTTTAGTTTGGAAATGCGAGGTTCGATTTAACATTCTGAATCGATAAAGAATGTGCAATTTGTTCTACACACGTTATTTAAGTGAGGTTCAGATTATAGGTTGTGAATCACACAAGACACTCTACATTTATAAACATATTGCATCAATTAGATGGTTAATTCGCAATGTAAAAATCACCAAGGTATTTAACTACCATTCATTTTTTATCAAAAGAGTATGTTCTGTCTTACCACATGTTTATAATTCACATTTTATCATTTATCTTATCGCTTATCGTTAACTCTATAGATAATTGATTTTAAAACCTCCTTTGATTTTTTAATGAAATCAAGTTTTTTTTTCAAACTATAAAGTATTACAATATTGAAATTAATAAACACTAGTCTTGTGCAATGCAATCTAATTTGGAGTGCAAATATATGAAAAAAGATATACATGTGTCTATGATATATAACATTAAGCAAATTTTATATTTAGGTAAAATACTTATATACAGGTGCATGTAATAACACCAGTTTTACACTGAATCACAATTTAAAATGACATCCCGTGGGTAAGATTTCTCGATCAATATCTAAATGTAGATGGTAGAAAACTCCTAATTTTTGGACTTTCCAATCGGGAAAAATCAATCTTTCTTTTTTCATGATTTAAGCTAGTGCTCCATATGTCCGTCTGCGTCTGCGTTTGCGTCTGCGCTTGCGTCTGCGTCTGCGTCAATTTATTTTGTTGTGTAACATGGATCCGTCGACTCATGCGTTTTTTCATCCGTCAATTTTATTTCACCTCAAATTTTAACTATTTCCAGGCATAAAACTCAACATTATTGAGGTAATTAATAATGTTTTCTCTCACTTTATTAGTTTATGTCCAACAGTAATGATTAATAAGGTAACATTACCCATGAATCGAGCAAAACAAAAATTATATAATACTTTAAGTCCCCGTTATTGAAACCTATTTTTTCATCAAAATAATCCTATTTATTATTGGCATTGTCAAATATATCCTGTTATATTTATTAATTAAAAGACTCAAATAATATTTTAAAACCTGATTCTTTGTACTTGTGTGACCTTTTTCATCCGTTTTTTTCATCCGTCTACCGATTCGATCGCGACATGTTCCGATCGAATCAACGCAGACGCAGACGCAAGCGCAGACGCAGACGCAGACGGACATATGGAGCATGTTAATCATATTATATAGTGTGCGATCCAAAATAAAAAACGCAGACGTCGACGCAGACGCAAGCGCAGACGCAGACGGACATATGGAGCACTAGCTTTACACTCAAAGAAACAAAAACTGTTGCAGTCTGCGTAAAATTATTCAATTAGGGGTCAATCAGGACACGGTGAATAATTTATGGATCAGGTCAACAATTATGGAAATGTAAGACTATCGGTAAACAGAAGAGTACCGCACGAGCTTTTCCCCAAAAAAGCTGTTCCCCATCAAATAAATTTTGAGAAAATTCATTCTAGCTTGGAGATTTTAGCCGATTGAGGAACACCTTTTTTGATAATTTCTTCATTGTCGTGATAAATATTGAGATTTTTTATTTCGAATTTGATTAAACCTGCTTGTAATTGTATAATTAACTGTTATTTACAATATATGACGGATAATTTAGTTATATTCATCATTTCGATTTTCGCAAAAGGTGTTCCTTTTCGGTTTTAAGCTGGCTAGAAATGGAGGAACAGCCCAGTTGGCTTGGAAAAAAATGAACACCTTTTTGCAAAATTTTAATTTTCAAAAACTATTATTATGTTGTTGTTAATACATGTAATGTTGTTTTAAGGTTATTTGACAACTTTCTGAAAAATGTGTCGTGGGGTGCCCTTCGTAAACAGTTTACTCGTTTACGTCATGATATGATAAACAAACGACGCCGAACCTGATGACAACAGCCCGGGGCCACAAATTGGTATGACCATTATGTAATGATTATATGTTGTATACGAATATGCTCATCAATGATTATTTCAACATAACTAGTTATTATTAAGAATCAGATATTATTTATTTCAACTAACGATTTTGCATATTTTTTAGTCTTCCTAACATATCAGCTGCAAAAATGAAACGCATTTTCATGATTGTTTCCCTTGTTTAATAAACACGCGAATCTATGTACATCCAATATGATCAGATTAAAAACACAATCGTTAATATCATTATTTCATAAATTAACGAAGTTATTCGACCAAGAAATATATTCATTTGTCAGCACATACTCATCACGAGTTTCTGTCCATTTCATTTTTGTTAAGTCTATGTCCAAACTGTGGACATGTTCATTTTCATTATACTGTGATATTTCGTTTAAAGTAATGCACAATTTTAAAACGATATTCTTTATTTAACGTAATATACGAGTGCTTGATTAAGTTTTATGTCTGGAAGATCCATGATGAAATAAGTCGTGAGGTATACATAACATTTCTTAACGCTTCCCTGCAAATGAAAAAGCCCTCCGAAGAATTCAACCGACGAGATTTAAACGGAATTATTCAATAATGGGAAAATTATCAGGATGTCGATGAAAAATAAAATTATGGTTGTTGTATAAAGTCAAGTTGTATCACTTTATGAACAGAAATCTGCTTTAATAATGGACAGATAGCCTACCTGCAATATCTATGTCTCACTGATATTGTTCGGAAAATGGTGGATTTTTTTTCATTAAAAAAACTATAATAATGTAACGTCATGAACGCAACGTCATTTTTCTTGTGCAACCTCAACATCGATGTCTTTTCTTAAAATATTTCATTTACCGGACACTTTCAATTAAGAGATTTTTTATCCAGCTGACTTGACATTCTTGCATGATATTCCATGGACTGGGCCGATATCTGTATCATCATGTCAAAATTATGGTATCAGGCCAACTAAAGGAGAATTTTTTTTTCTAATGACCACATTGACGGCTTATATTTCCGAAACGGTAAATGCAATGCAAAATATTTTTGGCATTGCAAATTTCTAACAAAAAATGGGATGCATTTTTAAAAATTCAATATTCTAGTTTGAGAAATTAAAAATATATTAAATAAAAACGTATTTTGTGATATATTTTCTCATCTTTATTTCAGAATAATTGTGTTCTCCCAAAGTGAACAGAATTCTATTGTCTGTGAATAGGGGGGTCTATTGAGGACAAAGGCTGGTGTTTATTGTTAGTCGCACCTTTCCGCGGATAGATCTTATTACCAATAGAAACAATGTGTAAAAATGTGAGAGCTTGTTAACACGTGAACAAGTAGAATATACACGAAGCCAGTAACTGTGTGTTTGAATTTGGGGAGGGGGGTTACACTTGAGGACCAATAAGGATATAAAAAAATCTTGCAAAAGAAATTTTATGAGCATTCAGGAAATTTATCATTTTATATTGTTCAAACTAATGCTTTTTTAATATCGCATTGGTTGGGGTTGGAAATGTATGTTATATTCATGATATAAAGCTGAATATTAATATGATCAATTAAAAAAAAATACTCAAACGTAGTTTCAACCAATTTTTGGTAATTAGACGATAAAAAAATGTTCGTTTGAATAAATCGAAATAAAATTTGAGTTTTTTTTTTATTGTGGGTGACTATGGTTTTAAAAATAGCATGAAACCATACTCCTTAAAAAATATATGTTAATTATTGCCATTAAAAAATATCAAAAGGTAATCCGTTCTATTGCCCCCATGCCCCCCCCCCCTACATTTTTCCTTGAAAGCTTGTGGAGTATCATACCGATTCAGTCATAACCGGTAGAGAGCAGACCTTTAATTTGGGACACATTTAAATAATCGGACAAAATAGAGTAAACCATTTTTCAAAATTTATTATTGCATCAAAACTGTTTTTCAGCACAAAAAGGCTATCGAAACGAGGAATGATTAAGCGTAAGATAAGTATATGATTTTAAAGCTGCATTTAATGATAAAAACTCTATTTGAAATTTTGGGTATAAGTATAAGTTTGAACGTGCCTTTCCCACGTTCAACTAATCATTTCTAAACACATCTGACTCTATTTAAGGGTATCCGGTCAAAACGTCCCCGGACATTACAGTCCCCGGACATAAAGTCACGATTTTGGCAACATAGGACATAAAGTCCCCAGACCAAATGTCAAATAAAATGTTAATATCTCAATTATTTTTTGATATCACGATCAACTATCATTTAAGTCTATATAACTTTAAATATGCATTAGATAAAAATGAAAATAAATGTTTCTAAATTATATTTTTAGCCGGGGACG
>LQRL01126289.1:28360-46708 GCA_001703475.1 Hydroides elegans
GTTTTTTTTTCTGTTTCAATTATTAATTTCGTTCCCTGGTCGCGTTCTTGGCGATCCATAATCTTGCGTACATTGATGAAATAATAATTTACTCTTCATAGACCCTACATATCTAGATGTCGATATGTGTTTGGTATATAAACTGAATTATTTATTTCTTTCTAACATGTTCACAAAACAGAATAAATGTTAAATTTTCTTATTTATTCTATTTTGAGAAATAAGGTGAATAGAATCATTTTATAAACAAAAGAAAGTCTTTTATGAATGAATTATGATTGAAACAAAGGAACATGCAAGGTTTGGGTAACTAACATAAGGGGTATGGCATATTGTAGGGCATCTATTCTTGCTGCAACGTTTTTTTTTTCTTGCAACTATATTTGAGCTTTCCTTGTTGACATAAAAATAATTACAATTTTAACGTTAAGAAATTATATCATTTCAAGAAACACAAGAATATGCTTCGCACCAAAACGAGTTATATCAATCAGACTTCCAAATATCCTTCGTTGGGTACTGGTGATTATGGGCTCATGAATCAGTCTTTCTTCTTCATATGATATTGAGGATATTGTGGATCATATCACGAATCTAAACAATCAAGAAAGAGTATGTCGATAACAGGACTACCCAACGAACGATTTTTGGAAGATGATTTAATTTGACTCATTTTTGTATGAAACAAATTATTTTACCAGGAAAGCCCAAAAATCATTGCCAGCAAAATGTTGCCAGCAAGAATAGATACTATACAAGGTGCATTACATGTTGGAAAGTTTACCAAAACTAGTATATTCTTATATTTTCAACCCTAATTTGCTCAAAACAGGTCTTATTTAGTTTATAGAAATCTTTTGTTAAACCTAATTTCTTAAAATGAAATACGTAAGAAATTTTCATATTTGTTCTGTTTTGTGAAAATGCCAACAAGGAAGATTTTTTTCAGCAGAATAGATATCACACGAATAAATCGCTGGGTACTCCTGTCTTAATCACCCACACAGTTGCAGAAAAGCATTTTAGTCATTTTTGACGATGCTATATACGACATAATACTTATTAGAAATATGACTGATCGATTCTTTTAAAAATGTAGAATGTAAATTAACTTGTTCAGCTTGCTGAAAGCAAATTTTGATATTCATTTGCCATGAAAATTTCAAAAATAAATGATTAAAAAAACGGTTTAGCTCTCATGGTCGTTTATTCATTTAAGCATCACATGATGATTCTATCGTTAATACTCACCATAGTAAAATGTACCAAAAAGTTATCGACCCTTTATAAGCACAATCCCTTTTCAGCTCCCACATTTTCGTATGCACAGATTGTATGAAAGGCGGCAAATTCACTTTAAACTTATTTGTTAATGCACCGTTTATGTTAAAAAAAAAATATTATAAGTCTATTCTAAATTATTGAACAATTTTTCATTTTTCACATTTGTATAATAAAGACGATACTTTTCAGTTGTTTTTTTCTCAGATATTTTCTGTGATAAGCATTTTCTTCTTTTTGACATACATCGCATTTTTTTTTATCTGAAGGGGTCAGTATACATTTGCGATCAACGTGTGATATCTCTATTTCGAATGCTAAGTTCCATCTTTTTCACTTTCACTTGCTTGGAAATTTGTAGAAAATCCTTTCTAGCTTGGAGATTTGTGCAATTTGGGGAACACATATTTTGATATTTTACTAATTTTTCGCAATAAATAGTGCGAATTCTTATTTTGAAATTGATTAAACATGCTTGAAATTGTATGATAAATGGTTATTAGCAAGATATGATAGGTAGTTTGGTCATGTTCATCATTTCAATTTTCGCAAAAGGTGTTGCTTTTCAGTTCCAAGCTGGCTAGAAAAGGAGAAACAGCTCAGCTGGCCTGGAAAAAGTAAACACCTGTTTGTAAAATGTTTATGTACAAAAACCATTATTTTGATGTCGTTCATATCTGTAATGTTGTTTAGAAATGATTTTACCACTTTTTGATAAATGTGACGTGGGTGCCCTTCAACATACAGCAGAAATTAACTTGAATGTCCTACACATAACCGTCCCTAAAATAAGATCACATTAAAAGTAAGTCACACATCGAGAGAAGTAAACAAAACCTAGTTTGTAGTCTTCTGTGGAATAGGATCTGAATATATAGATCCGGACTATTTGCCTTGGGTTTTGAATTACATTATATAGGTTTAGTGTATGAGCATGCTAATAACAATGCTGCTTATCATGAAACTTAAATCAAACTTGCAAATTTCAGCAACTTTGTATGTTAAGTTTTGCGACTAAATTTATTACTACATGTTTAAATTGCCAAATTTGAGCAACTTTGTATATTAATTATTGCGACTATATTCAATACTACATGTTTATCTTTGCAATAAGACAGTACCTCTACATTAAAATAAGACAAACCTGATCTGCAACGATACACCTTAAACCACATTGGTGCATAGAGCCCTTCAAAGCTCTGATAAACTAGATCACTCTCAAATGTGTTATCGACTAAAATACCCGATCGATCCAGGTATTGACCAACATGTTATTCCGTTTATGGAGAGTGTCCCTAATTGTGTTACAGTTCCTGAATGCAATTTCTTAATGTGCATGTATAATGCGCTGTGTCACTAAATATACATGTACTAAGAAGTGTATTGACTTCTCGTTATGATTATGTTTGATCAATAATACTTCATGCAAGAAGTGTAAGAAAAGGCTATAAGTTTAAGATAAGGGCAATGCTGAATTGTAGTTATAAGTTATTTTAACTACAATATTGTGGATAATACATAAGGAATTTCATAAGGGACAAATTTTATTTTGCATTGGATAGCAGCAAATAAACATCAATTAATTATGCCGCCTAAAAAGACAACTACAACTACCAAGACGGCTGCGACCAAAAAGCCGGCCGCCAAAGGCGCTGCAACCAAGGGCGCTGCTGCAAAGAAACCGGCCGCCGCGAAACCCCCCGCGGAAAAGAAGGAGGAAGCAGCACCTCCTCCGCCTAAAGGTTTGTCAATTTACCCATATCAAAGTTTAAATTGAGCTAAGAGAGACTAACGTCTTGCAGAAAAAATGTTAGAACTCTACACACTGTCTACATGAATGGCAGCAGTTAAGCCATACGACAATACATTCTGACCGAGAATAGACATAATTGAGCCTAGCTTTAAATCATTTGAATGGACATGTATTTAGAAATGGTTTGAGAATGTATGTGTTTTCAATGTGAGTTTTACCCTGTCCTTAGTTGAAGCCAAGAGGAGGATCATCAACGGGAAGCAAATCGCCAAAGTGCTGATTGAGGATGACGATATGGATCTTCGTTCCACCGGATTGTAAGGATCGATCGCAACTACAGTCGCGCGGCGCTAAACGATAACGCGATAAACGATAATTCTGCTGATATTGCAAACCGTAAAACACTAACCTATTAACGATAACCGATAATAATTTTGTTGGCGTCACGGTGTGTGTACAAAATGTACATTTTTTTTGTGCTCATGCAAGGCCATGTAGTGTAATAAAAGTAGTACCATATTGATTATCATAAAAATAAATGTATAATGCACTGTACTTCAATGATGCATATCAAACAAAAGTTACATTTTGAGTCCGATATGTGATACGAAAATAACGATTAAGGGCCTGTTCACACGGGACCTGGCAAGCGGCAATATACTTAAACCTTTTTTTTTTAATATAACTAGCGACAGGAGCGCCGCTAGTTTTATAAAGAACATGTAAGTACATATTGCTGCGTGCCGCTCTTTGCCGCCTCCCGTGTGAACAGGTCATTACGCTAGTGTATATTAATTAGCTCTGATTCTTTTCGGTTAATGTTTTTGCTATTCTCTGCTAGAGCTGCGTTGGTAATAGACAACGACAACCACATCGCGGCCCGTTTCATCCCTTATTCGGGCGGCAACGTCCTTGAGGCCAGTGACCCCTCGCACATGGACGCCGAGCGCATCCGATTGGCGGTGCGCGGTGCGGTCAGGTAGGTAGTGATATGTCCAACTTCTCGTGATAATGTCGAGAGGAGGTTGTTATTTGGGAGTTCTGGACACTTCAGTCCCTACCACTTCGGCCCCTACCCCTTTGGCCCCGATTTGGCACTTCGGCCCTGTTTGGAAAATACACTGCGAAAAGGGGCCGAAGTGTCCAAGCCCCGTCATTTATCAGAGCAAAGGAGTGGGGGGGTTGTCGCTCGCTCACTTGTAGCATAAGAAATAAGAGCGAACTGGGTGCGAGCCCACTTTAAAATCCGCGACTGGTGACGTGTTTCGTTTATAAGCATTGTTTTTTATTTGTTTTTGGAAAAATGCACATTCACTTGCATTATGTTTGATTTTTTTCAATGTAGATTTGGTAAGCCGATGTGCCTGGATTTCGGTGAGTGTGGCCCTGACATGATGGATTCGGTGGAACGCAAGTTTGACGAGATTCAAAAAGGACTCTTGCAGAAATGCATGAACCGCGAAGTATGCAAGCGAGAAGTGTAAGTATCGTATCGCGTCCCAAATTTTAAAAAAACATGTAACATGCAAAACCTCCTTAAAAGCAAATCAGTCCAATCAAGATTTACTTTTTCAATGCCCCATTTTAAATATTAACCGCCACTGTTACCAAAGAGTTTGACAACAAAAAACTGGTGTTATTTTATCCTTATCCTTATCAGTTTATATATATTTTTTGAAACCGAAAATACCGTTTTAGCATTAACATAATGTACACAATTATTGCAGGTACGAATCGTTGGCAAAGGATGGTGATGAAGACACGTACAATGTACCCAGTTACGAGGACTTTGAAGGAGACATTTCTAAAAAGTTCATTTTCATGATTATCATGAAAAACATGGTATACCCGGCGAGCTTCACAGAAAAATTCTATACGTACACCGTTGACGCTTAGATATAAATGTCATATGTAACGTCGAATGGCTCCCTCCATATTTCCGTCCAAAAAGCCAAAACAATATTTATAGTTTATTGCGATTGTTTATTGCAATATAAAAACTTTAATGCCGAATTACTTCAGTTATGGTTTTTCTACCTGGGGTTCACGGCTTACCTGCTATGTATACTTGTATATATGCACAAGCAAATTAATTTGATCGAAAATAAATATAAAGCACATTACATTTTTTTAGTTTATTCAAATAGAGAATATCAAAAGTATTAAATATCTATTTAAACATATCACGGATCTGAAATACATATTATCTCAGGAATCCTAAAATCAGCAAATCGCTTATAAGACTAGATTTGAAACCAAGTCATCTGACTTCTTAGACAGTATACGGTTATATACCAAGCCGAATTTATCCAGGCATAAACAAATGTTTTGATTTAAATCCATATAATCCTGATAAGTCTAACTTTTTACAAATGCTTCGACACCAACAAATAACCGCCAAAAAAAAACATAGATTGTTGCAACGGAGACCTTAATATGAAATATAACTACATGTACATTGTATACCAAATAATTGAAATAATTGTATTTGCAATTATTATTGTAATGTATATTACAGTAGTTTTCAATCTGATTACTGGATAAAATCGAATGCTCTATTGTGGTGAACATTGTCAAATAAAAGCATTGGTTGCCATTGTACACAAGCAAATAATTATTTAACAAACCCTTATATATATAAATTAAAAGTCTTCTATATACAAAAACTTCTGGATGCATGTACACATTTTTTAAAAAATTGTTCCACCTGACAAATATTCTTTTTAAACGTACACACATGGCATATTATTTGTTTTAAATAACAGATAAATGTAAAGTCTAGATTTCAAATTTATTTACATGAAACCCGGGATTATGTATCAATAATAAACTAAGATTTTAATATACATTAAAGCATGAATATTAATGGCACAGAGAATGCATCAAACATGGAGCATGATAAATAAAAAATATAAGCAAATCTGTAAATTGCGGATGAGACCAAACAATGTGCCGAGCTATGTCACCGGTAACTCATATGATGGAAAATATAATAAGAAAGAAATATGCAGGATAAAAATAAACGATCTTATTCCCCGGTTCTTTAGAAATCTTAGGGTCAATAAATAAATAGCTAACTTGCTTAGAAGCGGACCGTCCTGACTAGGAAAAGCATATTAATGATTACTCCTGAACCAATCTTGACACCAATGGCCCGGAACCGTTCACTATGTGATTGACATTAATAGAGTTCCACCGCGAATTAAAACTTTAAGGCGCGTTCACCCGAAATAAAAGCGCATAATTCTAGGTGAACAGAAGGGATAAACTCTTATGTTTTTATACAAATGTGGCTTCAAGTTTAAAGCGCAAAATGTGAGTTTTGCGCTTTTTTTGGAGCGGGGGAACGAGCCCTTAGTCACACTGATAATCATGTCCACCATGGCACTCGAAGTCCTCGAGGGCGCCCGTTGCCTGCATGGAGAAGCCAGTCACGATTCCTCCTGCGAACATACAGGGAACCGCCACGAAGGAAAGCCAGCAACATAGGCCCATGCCCGATAAACCGTGACCACTGAATGAAAAAAAAACGATTGAATTAGTATTGCAGATTTTCCTAAAGAATAAGGGTGACTGCAAATAAATCTAATTTGTTTTAAAGCGATTTCATTGAAAAACATATGCTTATAAAACGTAATGGGGATATTTTGGACATCATAATATATCGCACGCAGATATTTTACCTGTTTTGTTTTTGGAGCCCACCACTCAAATTCGCAAACATAATATACTCATTTACATTGAATTAACACGATAAGAAACCGTACCTTGTGCAACCAGCTCCAAAACGTGATCCAAGCAACATAAGGAATCCGCCGAAAATAGCAGTAACCACATTGGCGCCCTTTGTTGTTGCTAATGAATCGGACGCTAGGGCGGAAAATAGCGCTCCCAGGATAGCTGCCGAAACATACACGACCTTAAAAAGAAACATACACATAGAAAGTCTTCATGGATTGAAAAAGACACACATCAAATTTTGCGTTTCCCTGACGTATTTTTTTTTATAATTTTGTCAACGAATTAATTGCTACACCAAATATCAACTACATAGTATGTACAGTGTATGTGCGCATTTTACAGCAAAGCACAATATAATGTACCTCTTAATAGAGGACCTTGTTCCATATAACTGCATATACGACAACAATTTACTGTGTTATAATGTCAACATTTAACTCCATAGAATTCGGGGAACTATCGAAAGGTTTTTCCTTACCTGCCACCAATTCCCTAAACCACAGCGTGCTTTGGCAAGATATGGAAACAGTTTCTTCAGTCGCTTAGTAACGACCCACTGTGACACTATGGTTACGTAGCTACTGCTGCCACCTAGCGTGTCAGCCACGGCAAAGATGATGACGATCTGCAAAATGCCTATGATTGAGCCGGCGGCCGAGGGTGGCCAGGATTTTAAAGTGAAGATGTTTGTGCTGTCTTCAGTGGCATTGTTGTTGCGATTCTGTAAGAGGGAAAGACAATTGCATGGGTTTATTCACCTTATGTTTTAAAGTTAAAGACATTATAAAGTTTTCAGAGTTATTTACTAGAGTCTATTTTATGTGCTCTTGTAGAATCTGTGTTTTCTTTCGTATATAAATTCATTTAAAAACGATTACATATTTTACTTAAAAAATGTTCTTAATTTAGAATAAATGTGTATCCAATCATTGCTATGTACTTTTTCAAACATTGTTATGTTTATTATGTTGGTTTTAATTTGAAATCGCATTTAAATCAAATCTAAAATCACTAGGAGTCTAAACTACTCACATAATAGGGCAGATCATCCTGCCAGTTGATGAACCACTCCATGAGGAATACTGTGAGGGCGAGGAGAAATGCCATGGGCAGGGCCACAGCTATGTACGGCCATTTGAGCTTATCTTGAACTCTGAAGACAAGAATATAGAGATTCATTATACAATCCTCAGTAAAGTTGTTTCATATGCTTATTCAATTTATGATTCTTTTTATCATTTTATGACATATTTGATCTCATATTTGATATCGTTGAACTACATTTTGTAAAGAATAAACAAAGGTCTTAGACACCGACTCAAACATGTTTTCCCAGCTTTGAAGTGTTCAAAAAGATGTAGAAAACATTGTGAACTTACGTGTGATATTTAAAGGGTTTCTTTGGCTTTGTGATTTCTATTATTTTTGGAGCGACTAGTCCATATATCAAAGCAGCGAATAAAGCACCAATATAAGTGTAAACTGAAACGATAAAGTATACAGCAGTGCATTAAAACGGTGACGGATACTATTTTTGCTATTTTCAAACATTGAATTTCAACTGTAATATGTTGAAACAGAAAAGTTATTCCATTTCTTTAAAGGCTAATAACATTTTGTTTGCTGAGGTGAAATCCTTACTTGAATTTTTCGTCCATGTCCCGACCTGTGATAATACCATACCAGGACACTATAAAGCATAAATAGAAATAATGTAAAGTTGAACATCACTTATTTGAATATAAAAATAGCATATTTCAGTTTTGTTGACCTTGACACCCAACATATGGTTATACATTGTATTGCATTTTGAAGGCGGTCAAAGTTAAAGCCATTCAACTCAACTACAAGTTTTCTTATTAACGTATTGCCTCTGAGCAATGGGACATTAATAGAACATGCTGTAGAATTCTACCTGGTAAGTCGCTGCATTTACTGCACTACCATCCATTTATTTATTAAATTCGGCATTTCAAAACATTCAAGACCTACCGCTCCGGCCAGTGTCATGCCGCAACCTAAGACGAAAGGTCCGATCATCGTGGTCAAGAGACCCTTCGTTTCGAATCCACATGTAAATGCTGCAACTGATTTGTGGAAGCGATCTTTGGTTCTCGGAATGATCGAAAGCGCCGCCATTACTAGTTGACCTAAAAAGTGAAATTAACCATACGGTTAGGGCTCGGTCATACGGGAAGCGACAAGGCGCGATACGCGGCAATATACTTTATGTTTTTTATAGGACTTATGACAGGGCATGTAAAGAACATATAAGTATATTGTCGCGTGTCGCGCCTCGTCTCTTCCCGTGTGAACAAGGCCTTATATTCGGTTCGATAAGTGGCTCCATCATATGATCTTTAAATTGACTTTTTTCATATTAGTGGGTTATTAAAATGAATTTCAAATAGGTATGTAAAGTAATACCTTATTTTTTTTAGAGGATGTCATTGGTATAGTCCTTTCCAAAATAAAACGTTTGGATACATTTTATGACCTCATATTCGATTTCATTTGTTAATGCAGGCATGGATTCAGAAAGGTTTGAACTATTTACCTGATGCCACCGCAGCAAGAAACATTTTGAGCATAATCCATCTTTTAAACACCATCTGATATCGAATAGTTTCCGGTTCAAATACTGAAAAAAAACGAGCATAATCAACCATAGATCATTTAGGAAAGCATACCGTAAGAAATATATTTATATAAATGAAATTGTTCTAGAACCATTAGCCATAATAAATACACGTGGGCGTTCAAGTGCCTGGCAATACTGGGAGCGAGACCGACATAGAGAAGCGGTAGCAATTCTCGTCCTCATGTATGCTTTAGGGTGCGGTTACATTAAAGTAGCGATTCCTGTCGCAACTTGCGATTTTCACTGTTTTTCTTTGTTGCTCAAATCACAAGGAACGATAATCCTGTCGCTGCTTGCGATTTGATAATCAAAGAAAAATAGTGAAAATCGCAGGTGGCGACAAGAATCGCTACTTTAATGTAACCGCACCTTTATACGTATTTTTAAAATTGCTCTAGATCGCTCTGTCAAAGGTGATCAGACTGGAAGCGATTCACAGCGATCGACCAAAAACGGTACATGTTCAGTCTTTTGACAGAGATGTTTAAGATGCGGTTCCAAATCGCAGATAGAGGCTTGTTTCGCTCCCAACAGCGTCAGAATTTTATTCATATTAAAATCGTTGTCGTTTACAGTATGGTAATCTATATCGCTCCATTTCGCAGCGAATCTGGTTGTTTTTCAAATTCTGGTCAAGCACTAATGTTTAGACACATCGCAAGGGTAGAACAGAAAGGTAAGTCCCTGTGGTAAAATAACGTTAAACTACCATTAAAATCATTGAAAAAAATGATGGTGTATGATCACTTACTATTGAGAGTGATGTATAAGCTAGATTTAAGGTTCATTACATATTGCACCAGGGTATCATGGAGTTCATTCATTTCTAATTAATATCGAAATTAGTGCAGTTTATCTCCACTTAATGCACTTAGCAATTAGACCTCCGCTACAGTTGCAGAAATACTTCGGTTCTATAATAATCCCAACCGACACTTCACCATCCACCAATATTAGAATGTTGGCGTAATATGGAGGTTAACCAGGGGTCATTTATCTGAATTACGTCAAGACCGAATTGTAGCAACGTCTTAATGTAAAAATCTAGTCATGTTGCTTAGAACTGAGATGCACAGAAAATATTTCAACCGATATCGTATAAAGTTTCCAAAGCGTTCAAACTAATTTCGTAAACTCAGCATTCTGATGACGTTGTTTTGATGTGGTTTACTGAGCGGGGAACAGCGAACTGATTTAATGGAAGTGAGACTATTAAACTTAATTCACCATAAATAAGTACATACACATACACCATTTATGATAAATTGCTCGTAATCGCATAATTGAATGTGCTATTCATATCTTTTAACATAATATTTTTAATAGCAGGTACACAACCAAAGATACAAACAGTATCCGACTAAATACATAGTTTCGTTCAATCTTTGATATTATCATTTTTAGATTTTACTAGGTTTTTTTTAATGAAAACAAAACGAATAACCCTGGATGCTAGACAAGCATGCTCTGTTATAAACTAATAGCCTTGAAATGTACTTTAGTAATTATTTCAATTTTTTATTCAAATCGAATTAATAATTCATCGAAATACATGAATAACCATCTTAATTATCACACCAGGATCATTTTTAATAATCAATTCAGGATTCTTATCAAGCTATTTAACATTAGTATTTTTCCACAGTTGTCTACCTTCTCTAAATCTTATATATCCATCAAACGTTACAAATTTTGTTAATAAGATGAACATTTAAACACAAAAAATAAATTTAAAAAATCATTAAAAGGCCTAATACCCACCTCTACTTTTCTCAAAGCACCAGCCGAACACAACGCCCGCACACGCGCATGCGCAAAGTTTCAAAACTCCTTTCCATGGCTTCACTTCCGGTGCGCAACACTGCACGCAACAAACCGGCCCTTCATCCTCCTCATCCTCATCCAATTTGAGACCCGAGTCAACGTCTATAATCTTCACAGTGGAGCCCGATATTGATGGCGGGCCCTGTTTCTTTTCTTCGACCGGGCGGACGGGGTCGAAGTGGCGATGTGTCATTGTGGCGCCGGTTTTAGGGCGTTCTATTTGGGTGGACGCGGGTGTGACTGTGCTGGGTTTGACTGGTTTGGTGCTGCTCACTTCTGTGAGGCCTATGCCTGCTAATGGCATTTTTTGTTTGATTTTGGCAGCTTATTTGACAACGGAATATCCAGATTACCATTTATCCATTTAAGTTTCTGTTCTAAATTTGTATCCGATTGTTTTTCATAATGAAAATTTCTATCAAACTCAAGGTATCCTCATTATAAGTTCGAATGAGTTATATTCACATAATCAATATATAAGATAAAATATTTAAAAAATAATTTACATGATATTCATCAGAGTTATAAACGATATTCTTATTTTCCATAATGTCATTTGTTCTAAATAACGAAATCTTATCACGATATATAAACCATTATTTTATATAATTGACGATATTTTTTCCCGTTTATGTGCTTGTCACTGCTAAATCAAGAACGCAGTCTATATCCCCTCATTCACAGGTGTATATATCCAGCGATAATCTCATTTTTATCCCCTCAATTTATTCCCTGTGTATCATTAAAAAATGTTTAACTACAATACAATAATCATTTCGGTGCAAGGCCAATGGCCTCTTATGAAATCACATAAAAGTATTATTTTTGAACAAATCAGTGTCCTTTTGAAATTAAACCATCGAGAACAAAAATGCAACTGCAAGTTTTCCGTTGATACACTTGCGTGATAAAGTCAGATTATGAGTTTATTTTGGCTGTGCACTTTAATTAGACACGCATTTTACATGCCATTGATATAGCAATGACAACTATTTGGTTTGAGAGGACACTGAAATCACGTTCTTGAATTGCAACTGTGCCCTTATAGATATGAACATGACATAAAGACCCTCAATCATAGATATGCGAAACATAAATAAAGTTGTTTAGGTTGTTGTGTGCTCTAGTGCATGTAGCAATTTGTATCAATATCGCGCCCATTTCCAGTGCAGCACCCGAGAACAATATGCCCTGTGCGTTGTTAAAAATAGGTCAATATAAGACCTATTTTTCATTAGTTCTATTCACGGACGTTAGGACGTCATGCTTCGTAATTTGGACGTTCCAAGAATGTTGTTTGGGGAGTTGGTAGGTACATATAGGCTTATGCGGTCTGGGAAGTTTGAAAAAGTTGGTGCGCACATCAAAACGTCACATAAATTAATAGAAACGTCGACTTTGAATTAATAAACATGGTTGCGAGCAATGTCCATTGATAGTTTTCTCACGTCTTTCGAGTATTTGATAATTTAGAAGCTTATTAAAAAGGTATAAGTTAATTATAAAGTTGTAATTGACCTCTTTACCATGTACATGTATGCTTTACATTTTTAGTTTATGTCATTACATTAAATGGTATCTATCGTGATGATCGATTAAGTGATTTAATATATTTGTTAAGTGGGATTCTAAAAGATGTACATCCAATGAACGTATATTGGTCAAATATTACAATTTTTCTAAAGCAACGTATTCTGAGACTGATTGTTAAGTGCTCGGCAGCGAAAATTGTGTTATTTAAGATCGAATCTATAGTTTAATTCCATTTTTAAATATGTGATATCAACAACCTATGCGAAATGATGTACGCACCTAAAATATATATGCTCCAAAGAATATTGTTTATGTAAATTATATTTCATTTTGATAACCCGACTCATTTGCTAAGGTGTCTCATATGTATCTTCGGATACTCTTGTAAAACTATTTTCATTGTATCGCTTGCTTAAGTGACAGATTATTAATGATCTTCTTGACCTGGATGTAAAACATGACACTTGATATCGAGACACTGTCAATGACGTGAGCATCTTGCAATAACTAAAAAGATAATAATATTTCTCAATAGATCAATTTCTCATTCCATTAAAAATTTAAAGTTTTAGGTTTGAATGCATATAAGATTAAAAATGAAGTGTCTTCGAGAAAGATAATACGTTTGAACGTTTGCACTGGTTCTTTCTCCCGTAAATGGTTCTGTAAAATGCAGGGATCCAAATAATGCATTTACGTCCCTACGTCCAAATTTCCTATTGATCCTTGGTTACAATTTCCCCGGATCCGTGCCTGAGCTGTCATAAAACTCTTGTCATTTTTTTTTCTCACGGAATCCAGAACGCGAACAATGAAAGCACGTTCGTGTGAAGGTCCTTAACAAGCTTCATTGCATAATAGGTATTTAGATAAATTAATCAGGCATATGATCCTGATGGTCCTGATCTATTATTGCATATAAATATTTCTGAATTGATCTACCTAAACCCTTTCTCTCATGGGTTATATGGATCCAGAATCATTGTTGCTGAGGTGTGTATTATTATGAATGTTATTGATGTGAGGTATAGTAGTATTATATGATTTCGTGCTATTGCCAAAATGAGATTACTTCAGTGTCAGTTTTTATGTGGCCTGCCTAGTTAAGAGCAAAAAAATCATTTGTACATAATTAACTGATTATGCAAGGCCAAAACAACAAAAAAAAGTTGATGGCTTATAAATTTGCGATGTCAGTTCGTCCGTCTGTCTATCTGCCATCGCTTGATTATAAATGCTTTAATTGAGAGTCATAGACTATCTCAACATATTTGTAACGAAAAATCTACAGCTTATACCATTTCAAATAGACTACTATACTCAGAAAAAATATAGAGGTAAGGTTCAATACATTCAGATAAACAAAATAATATTTCTTAATTAAACTTAACTATATAGAAGGGCACCGCACGACACAGTTTTCAAAAAGTTGTAAAATCACCATAAAACACCATTACATTTACATGTACTTACAGCAATAAGATAGTTGTTTTTGAACATCAAAATTGTACAAAAAAAATGTGTTCACTTTTTCCAAGCCAGCTGGGCTCTCTCTCTCCTTTTCTAGTCAGCTTGGAACAGGAAAGGAACACCTTTTGCGAATATTAAAAATGTTGAATATAGCTAAATTACCTACATGTATCATGTATTGTAAATGACAGTTTATTAGACAATTACACGCAAGTTTAATCGATTTCGAAATAACCATTCTCTCTAAATAATATAAAAATTAAGAAATTATCAAAAAGGTGTTCCCCAAACAGCTCAATTCTCTAAACTAGAAAAAAGTTCCTCAAAATATCCAAGTTGCCCGGAATTTGGTGGGGAACACATTTTTGGGGGAACAGGACCCATATTCTCCGCTCGACTTAAGCTTAACCCTACCCTTAAAATCAATGTAAAAGGATGGAGAAAAACTTATGTTTAAGGGTAAGGTTAAAGCGGAGAATATGGGTCCAGCTCGTGAAGTGCTCTTTTCTATATAATTTTGTAATCAGCCTATACAATGTATAGACTCTATGCATAATCGTTCTTATAAAAAAAATACATTTGTAACGTGCCGTTTTGTCTCCCAAATGCGTAAAGTATGGGGGATCAGTTGGATTCGAAATGGTCAAGATAGAGGTACTCTCTGGAATAGTTCACTTGGCAAAACCACATTATAATCACGTCCTCTGTAGACGCATCAACCATGATAACTCTTTTTGATGTCCATACTACCATCCCCGCTAATTCAGTGATTGGCGTTTACTGATCCTGATGGACTGATCTCAAGCGTATACAAGTATATTCAAAGGACTACGTGCGACTTATATAAGGAAAAAGACCCCAGAGCTCATAATCGGGTATTCAAAAATAAATTTTGAAATTTCTTAAATCTTTTTATATATTTTGTAAGCTAACTATCTCAAGCATTGATAATTTTTTTTCTTAATTTTCTATTCCACATGCCCTCCAAATAACACCCCCTTAAAATACTCGGATGAATTTCATTGGGATTATGGGGGTGTTCGTAAAATAATTATAAAGAACTGGTTTCAAGAAAAGTATTATCAACATTACTTAGCATATCAATTAGAGCTGAGTCATAGTATATTTACAATAGAATTGAAGTGGGTAAGCCGATACAATATCTGTTAGCAGGGAGTTTTTGCAAAAATCGTTCGAATTTATCCATTTTAAGAAGGTGTAATTCACGTGATAGAATTCGAAGTTTGGTCAAGGCCGCATTCGACCCCCACGCTGAATTTTACATATGTAAAAGATAATATAAAGATAAAAAATATACATGTATGTGAAAACGAGCTTGGGGGTCGAATGCGGCCTTGACCAAAATTTAACTTTTCCTACCATTTTTGAGCAATATATTAGACTACTGAAATATTGAATTTAGCAACAAAATGCAGTATATTTTTATCAAAACGTCCCAAGATCAAATTTATCATAATGAATTATGATTTAGTACAATATATTGCGTGAAAAGTTTAAAAAATGACAACATTGATAGTTTTAATGAACTGATAAATGTCAAAATATACCACATGGTGATAAAATCAACTGTTCCTTGGGTGGATATATAAGTAATCACTTTTCTATATGAAACAAGTGATCAGGCCGCTAGATATATCACTGGGTTAACACTGATATAATAGTATTTCAAAATATATACACCAATACACGGATTGATATATTTTAGAAATCATCATATTTGGGGTATGAATATCGGCCAAATCGCACAATGTCCTTCGAGATACCACAATGTATATATTATTTTTACATCCCGATATCTATAAATCTATAAATTATTATCTATAAATGACACTTCAAGCTTTTACTTTTTTCATCCCGTGTATGTATCTGAAAAGTAAAATGGTATATGTTGAGAAACGCATGACATTGATGAGTACAAGTAAAATAATGCTACGAGGATTATTATAGTATTATATTTAGTTGCAAGATGTAGTGATATATCTCAGTGAGAAAGGTGCGACTTCATCAGTGTAATCGCAGCTAGGTCTAGTTGGTGTCATCAGACTCCTTTCATTAAGCTTTCAAATAACTAATATGAGAATAATTACATAGAATACCCTACATTTTTAGGGTATGCGTTTGAAGAAAATAAATCCTCATTAGACTTACTTTGCGTTCTCTAGTGTCAAGCACCATGACATCTTTTGGTTGCTAATGTTGGCGTGTGCGTTGCTATGGGAATGATTGTCACATTGACCACATGTCCCTCTTACCTGTTTAGCACCTTAGTATTTGTCTGAATTGAGAAGTAACACATCGCTCTCGGCCTATTGCTCTATTAATGTAGTTGCTCGTTTCACGACCATATTACTCCACATATTGGTGATGTCCAACATGGAAATAAAATTATTATATGTTGGAGGAAAATTGCATTTGAATACATATTTCTTTTCACTAGTTCCATTCGCTTTTTTGTGACATGGTGTTAAATGCCGATTAAATATTAATGTTTTGACTCGAAAAAGAAAAATTACGAATCACTCTAAATGACCTTGTTGATGATGGAAATATAAAGTTAAAAAACAAAGATCTATGGATAAGCTCGTCCAGCCTCCTCCATATAGCGAACATGATCCAGCTGACAATGACGGGATTACTCCAAACACCTATCATACTGCGAATATCGCCACCATTTTTCAGCCGCAGTATCAATATCCCGACACCACAGCAACCGCTACACAGGGATCCAGCCAGCAGATCAATATACATCCCATTCATCCGGGATACGACGTCAGTGACGGTACAGTGCGAATAGGGAGCGTTGCCGTAGTAACGGTTGCTACGGACACAGAGCAGACACCCAAACGCACATGTTTGCAGAAGATGTCGCTAGGATTATCAATCAGTCAGCTAACAATGGGTATTATATTTTCTTTATCTCAACTGACGCAAAGTTGTCTTGGTTCGGCTCTGTCCGTTGGTCAAGGTGGTTTCATCGTTGGTGCAGTATTCATGGGAAGCGGAATCTTCGGTATCATGGCCTATCGCACCGGAAAGCGTGCGTATGTCATCGCCCTACTGGCTCTAAGCATTGGATCTCTCATCGCTTCTTTAGCAATGATGCCTGTCCAACTCATCGATATGTTGGTCACCACCGTTCTCGCATCACACGCAGATCGTTCACGCGAATGGCTCCGTGCTCGTATTGCGATCAACGTGGTCTTTCTCGCTGGATCCTTCGTACAATCCATCTTGGCCCTCTGGGCGTCAATCGTGGCTTGTGAGACCATGTGTAGTTGCTGTGGCACGGTCACAATGCATAGCAACGTCGTGGCACACTACAGTCACTGTTCGGACGCCATGGTTCCCCAGCAGATTCAGCCACAGCCAGTTATTCAGGAACCGGCCATCTTGCATGTTCAGCCGTGTGGGTCACAGCAAAGGACCTCAGGAAACTATGAAGAAATAAGGCGGAACGCACCCTATCCTGACACGCTTGAGGACTATGATAAGCAGTACCTTGAGGGAATGCCTGTTATCAATTGAAATAATAATTCGTTCAAAAATAACATACGTATCATGATATGAAAAATGTCGCATTTAGGTTTTATATGTCGAATTCAAAGATCTTAACATTCATTTTTTACCGAAAATTATGTTGATGGAATATTTCGTTGTAATAATGTACTTTTACAATGTTGTATAAATATGGAGCTTATTTTAAAGTTCGCGCTGTGATGCCATGTATGAGGATGTATTTCTATATTTTGATTTATTTGATACAAGTTGGTGAAATAAAATCAAGCAAGAGCACTTTGTGTTTATGTTAGTTACAATTTCTAGATATCCAAAAAAAAAACAGCCTTAAGTGCGTGGCCACACGGGGAGCGTCGAGCGTCGAGCGTTTTGGGGTAGCCAGACGGGGTGCGTCAACGAGCGTTACTTTGACTTAGGAATCGTATTTATTTAATGAATAAAGTTAGGGAATTTCAAATGTCTTAGGTACTAATTTAATAGACTTACGAGGAGTGTGGAGTATTTGTCAGGAAACTTACAGCAAATCAAGGTATCTAATCATTTGTTTATCGCGATACCGGTGCATTCT
>LQRL01126292.1:0-11635 GCA_001703475.1 Hydroides elegans
CAAAATCAGTGCGACGTCATGAGAATATACAAAGGACGGATAGTCATGATTGTGAATTATGGATAAAACGTGAAGCATCTATTTGCATGCACACTAAAACGGAAAATATTGGCCGATGCAAAAGTTGTTCAGTTTTAAGCTATAACGTTTCTAAGAAAATTAAGCATAACGCTTCAATAAAAACACCGGAAAAAAAGAAACGCGTACATCCTAGCTCGAAATGCAACATTCGATTTCTTAGTCCTAAATCGTCCGCAAAACGGTCCTCAAGCCGCAGATACGAACATTTCAAGTTAAAAAATATACGTTCACGCATACAAGAGTCAAATATATAATTAACGGACGACCAAAATGAAGAAATGATTAAGGTATGCTCTTCAATTGATAAAAACAATAAAACTCATTTAGAAAAAATAATAACAGAAGCGAACAATGAAAGTGAAGGAAATGGTGATATAATAAGAGAGATTTGGGAGGTCGATCTTTTGCATTTTCATTAAATTCATCAGTATCATAGTCACTTTCATTACTAGTCAATTCACTATTAGATGATTCAAAATTGCAAGCCATTTTTCCCAATTAAATGTAAATCTCAAATGCAAAAAAAAAAGTTTTGTACGCAAACTAATACAAGAACATATGCGGGGAAAGATATTTGGAAAATGCACCTACACGTTCACACACAAAATAGGTTGAGTGTGACAAGACGCGGATGTAATCTGATAACATGGGATAATCACAAACCATAAATCTGCCGCTTGAAACCGATAACACAGCTTGAACAAACATACACACTCCCCAAAATGCCTCCAGACGGCATGTTATTTTTAGCATCCTTTCAGATTTGAACGCGAGGAAAAGTATCGAAAAAACAGCTAGTTGAACGTCTTTAGTCATGAGTCTTTGATAATGAATATTGCATAGGCTTTGGGCTTTGCATCTCTGATGCCCTTGTTTTTCCAATGATGACCATGCTAAATCAAATAACTATTGACAGTTCACGGGGGATCGAAGGCCTTTAGCCTCTAGTTTAAACTTAGATAACATTTTTTGGTACAGTTCACTGTTCAATATAGAGTGCGGTTTGATTTACAAAATGACACGTTCTTGAAAACCCCTTTTGACTATCTTTTTTTTCTTTCGGAGACGCACTTTTCTCTTTTAATTATGATATTGTTCATTTGTGATAAAATGTTGTATTTATTTTCGCTCGCGTCCTCAGCGCTCGCATCAGTGTAAAAATACCTGCCAGTCTTAAAATAAATACGTAACGGTAAATATTAAATACACAAAAATGACACACACTGACGAAATTTGTAACGTTTGGTGCATATACCCTGTACATGTATATTATTCATACATAGTATACACATGGCGCACATCCCTTTCAAATGGCGCACAATAAATTTGACTGTGCGCCATCGGCGCACGACCCCAAAATCCTAGAATTATCCCTGGTAGGGTATACACCTATTTACAAAAATGATATATAAAATGTGTAAATGTAATTATTTGCTAAGCAAGAAACTGCATAAAATAGTGAAATTTTGAATTATCTTGTTTCAATAAGTTACAAGATATAACTGATTTTCCGTGCGCTAAGATCTCAATACTACAGTAATTGTATAATATCATTATTTTCTTTTACACAAATGTTCTAGGAAAATGGCGCACATGCGAAATTTTCGTGCGCCATTCTAGAAAACCGTGCGCCATCACGGCGCACCGTCAAAATTTCTGTGCGCCGTATATGAAAACTGTGCGCCATGGCGCACATGGCGCACGCTAGAATTATCCCTGATTATGTTATGATTTTTAACATTGGAAATCGATGCATGAGAACGAATTTAGTTTTATCGCATGATTGCAATACTTCCATATTTCCGTAAACAAAAAGATCGCAGATAATAAATATTACCTTATTGGCTGACGCCTGTGCCGATAACCCTGCCGTCGGCTCTATGCGCACCTGCATTGACCGAAAGTCACGTGGAACTTGATCGTACCTGCAAAATGGCGGAAAATGTTTTTATTTCTTTATCTTTTGTTCACTGATTTTTACGGAATGTTATCAATAAGGCGTAATTATGTTAAGGCGGACATTGCTTGACAAGTTAGTGCATATGTGCGCTAATTGAATTTATTCCAAAAAAGGATTGTGAAAAAATATCGTCTGCACAATGCGCACCTGCATGGAACAGAAGTCACGTGGCACTTGATCGTAACTACAAAATGGCGGAAAATGTTGTTATTTTGAAACAAAGTTGGAGTAGATTGAAAGGGAAAGTTTTAGGAAAATGTAGAAACATGAAGAAAGACTAATCATGATATTTGTGAGGGAGGGAGATTTATTTTCTAAAACAATCAAATGGGATGCATGGTCATAAACAACAATGTTTATTTTTTTGCACGTCTGCTTGTGTGCACCTCCATAGAATGGAAGTCACGTAAGACTTGGTCGTATCTGCAAAATGGTGGGAACTTCTTTTTATTTTTAAATAAAGTTTGGGTAGACATTTTTCTATGAAAAAAAAACTCTTCTTTTACCAAACGTTTTTTTATATACATAGATGTTTATCTAGTTTAAAGTGTCTTGTTAAATTATTCAACTTGGTTTATCTATTTGATTTATTCTTTGACGTTGTTCGTTTATTTTCATTTAGCACTCAAAAGTTCTATTTCTATTAATGGATCCATCATTTGGTCATTCATTCTTTATTTCAGTATTGTTTCACTCTATGAGTGTGTCCATCATTTATTTTTGTCACTCAATTAATACCTGATACAAATCCTCTCGATCGGTTTCGACAACAAAACACAGCTTTTCGCGCAAGCGACACTTTTCTGTAATGGCGGTTTGATGACGTCATCCTCTGTTTCCGCTGTCGGCTGCTTTTGAAGTTCCTTTTTGGCGGGAAGTTGCAACTCGCTCAAACCGGCCTCGATTTCACGAATGACCTTTTAAAACATAACAATAAACGGGTGTTGATTGTTAATTGGCTCGGCAGGTATTGGTGTTTGACTTTCTCTATAATTACGACTCGATGACGTCAATATTTATTTGTTTTGAAACAGGTTCCTTTTTGGGAAAAGCATTCAAAATGGACCTGATTCCGCGGATAACTGTTTTTCAAAGAAAAGAAAATTGATATATTTTATGTAATTTTTATTTGAAAATAACATAATTTCAAAAACAACAATGCAATTTTTTCAAAGCTATTTTCTGTTGTCTGCTTTTGAAATCTATATTTTGGCGGGAAGTTGCAACTTACCTAACCATGTTCGATTTCTAAAATAACATATTTCACAGAGAAACTAGATTGACAATATTAAATTTATATATCTGGTGTAACAATTATTTGTGCTTACAATTACGCACTATTACTTATAAATTAATTATCCAATCGAAACGTACCGAGAACACAAGGCAGACGACACGTATTGTTTTGTTGTTGCAAGTAAACGTAATTTGGTACTATTTCTATGATTAACTGATTTTTAGAGAGGACTGAGTCCATTTAAAAACAAAAAAAATTACCAGTCAAATTTGAAAGTACACGTAACTGGCAGGTCTCGGTACTATAAAACAAAACATTTATTATTTGCCCATGAATCTATTATCCAATCAAAACGCACCTTTCGTCTGACGTGACCGGATGTCCCGCCCAGGAAGGCGGTTCTTATGACAACGCAGGGCAGACGACAGGAAAGACGCATCACGCAGAAAGAGGAGGGCGGGGCGTCACTCGTCTCACTGTGAAGAATAATTAAAATCATGTTAGGTATAGAATGGTGTCTAAATCATGATAATTAAATCTACCAAATTATGGGAGGAAGAAAGCGGAGTTGAGTGTAGGATGGTGTCTAAAACGTGGTACCACACAACACCGAATTTCTTTTGGTAAATAGCCTAAAGAAAAATATTACTTTACATACCATGATACGTCAACAATAGATAATACGAAATAAGTATTTTTAATGTACTCTTTATGAATGAATAAGGGAAGCAATACATACCAGGCTATGATTTTCACATATGTATGATTCTCCATGAGTGTAAACGAAGCGAAATTCTTGAGGAATTCGGTCACCGTCAAAAACGCCTTGTTACTTGTTATGCTATGGAATTTGTTTCGCGGGCTGGGTATGTTGATGTAAGGACCAAGTGGTGAATCGTGCTGAAGAAGTAGGCTGGAACTGTGTGTATGCAGCCATTTTTGCCTGCAATTAAAATATATTTTTTATGTGACTTTTTACACACCATTTTATATATAACATGAATATAAAACTGTAGTTTTGTGGTATGGGTATGTTGATGTAAGGACCCAACGGGGAATCGTGCTGAAGAAGTAGGCTCGAACTGTGAGTGTGCAGCCATTTTTGCCTGCAATTGTCACAATATTGAACCAAATAAATATTTGGTTAAAAATACGTTTTACACACCATTCTATATCTAACATGGATATCGAATTCCGGATGTTAAGGCAATACCTCAGGGGTATGAGACGCTAAAGAAAGCTCTTAAATGCGTTTTCTATGCAAACGGATAATTTAATTTTGGAAATATCATGAATTCAATACTGTTAGAACATTTGCCTTTAAAGCAAAACAAAAACATTAACGCTTATCTTTTCACACAACTTAGATCAAACTCTCAACCTAAGATAATAAGTTTTTTTTCACTATTTTGTTTTTATAATAAAACTAGAACCAACGGTTTCGAATTTCAGCTTATAATTTATCTTAAATGGCAATGTAAACCCTTTTT
This sequence comes from Hydroides elegans, assembly GCA_001703475.1. Taxonomy (NCBI): domain Eukaryota; kingdom Metazoa; phylum Annelida; class Polychaeta; order Sabellida; family Serpulidae; genus Hydroides; species Hydroides elegans. The sequence continues at coordinate 4,769 of LQRL01126292.1, forward strand.
CAGTGACTTTTTCGGATAAGCAAAAAAACGGGCGTATCCAGCAACTTCGTGTTGCAATGCATTGAGCTATGGGAACCACAATGTACTCGTATGCTAAATAATTATTGATCCCATAGCCACTTAATCTGCAGAGGTCAATGAGCGGAGAACAGTCTCATGTTCTCAGATTCAGACGTTCTCAAGTCGTACAAAAACGAAATCTTAATAAAAATATTATAACGGAAGATTGAACTTGTTGTTTTCAAATTGAGAGATTCAATTAAAAATATATCCAAATGACAGTTTACCTAATGAGAAAACTAAACAATTGAAACGACACATTATTTTTTCTAATCGTCAGAAAACGACTTGTTTTAAGTCTACATTTAGCTGTGGAAATCATGGCTAAAGACATCGCACTCCAAATAAGGAGAGGTGGACTATCTCAATGAAGGAAAATCAATGAAAAAGCTGTTAAATAGAGCATTTTGTCTTCAGAACTCGCGCCCATAAACAGCACAGCAATCACGGCATGAAAAAAGCATCCATTGAAATAAACCTCCCTCGCCTATATACAGTGAAGTCCATAAGTGTGGACTTTTTTGTTTGAACTAATATTTATCATAGTTTGAGAAATATTTTTGTTCTTTTTAAAATCTAGATTATTAGACTAACCATTTATTAATAAATAAAACAACAAGCTGTTTCTGGATCTTGCATACTTTATTCATAATTTAAATTTAATGGAGGCAGGTGACACCCCCAAAAATGACAAAAGTCTAAATGCCCTCAGTACTTTGTATGCGTTCCCATTGATCTCACACACGTCTCAGTGTGTCTTCGCATCGACAACACACACTTGTCCGGATACGCCAGGGGAAGATCATTCCATTCCTCTATCAAGGCGTTCTCCAGGTCTTTAAGTGTGTCCTCCGGACGGATCCGTCGGGATATGCGTCTCTTCAAGAGGCCCCACACATTCTCGAAAGGGTTCATGTCAGGACTCTTTGCGGGCCACTCCATTCGTTCTATCCCATGATCCTCTAAAAAGGTCCCGGTTCTTATAAACTTTGATTTAATTTTAGAAACAGCAGACTGAGTAATCCCATGCTGTTGAACAATGACTCTCTGTTTTAGACCACTTTGCAAGTTGCCAAAAATAATGGCTCTCGGAGTTTGAGAAATAGAGGCTATTTGGCTGTTGCCGAAAATAGCACAATCCAGACCCCTCTCCCCTCGCGCGGGACATTAATGCAGCATGCCTATCACTATCTCAATGTTTTTGCGTGTGTTTTAGGTTTTTTAATGCATGTTATTCTCTTAGTTTTTGACGCTTTTATAATATTTTAAAATTAATATGGTATTATTATACCTCACAAAGATTTTGAGCAAAAATAATAGTAATATATGAACAAAAATCAGTGTATATTTGATAAGTCGATACATTTATAAGTTGCTTTTAATGCGTGTAACTGTAGCATTTGAATCTTGAGGTACCGTAAATGTTAACTCTTTTTCAGCGTTATTCTGAAAAAAAAAGAAGTTTTTTTTATATATCAATAACAAATGAAATTATAGAGTCTACCTGGCTTTGATTCAACTACATGTATTGTGTTTGGAACATGTTAAACCTTTTAGGCCTAGTGGTGATGGTTACTAGAAAAAAAGTGCCCAAGCACAGATATACTGAAGAAAGCCCCCAAATAAACATGTAACATAATTTAAAGTAATTAAATGTCATTCTTGCTGTTAATTAATTGATGGTTATTACAACTTCCAAATAAAATGAAGGCAGCCATATATAGAACTGTGAGGCTAAAAGGCATATACATGTATATATATATATATATACAGCCGGACGTGGTTCCAACCATTCATTTTTATCGTTTAGCGTTTATCTTAATGTTTAAGGGTTTGTCTTTACACGTTAAGCATCTAAAGCGTAGCGTGAATGAGTTTTAATGGTTACCGTAAGCGTTTTCCATGATGGGTTAGAAAGGCGCGAGACTGCACATGTACATAAATACTGAAAAATAATGTTCATATTAGGAGCCCATTTAAAGAATGGAAAAGAGTGTCTTGTCTTAGCTATGATTTACCTTTTTATTTGTTAACTCACGGCTCATTTCGCGTTTCAGCCCCAGATATACTTTTTAATTTAACTTCATTACCTCTTTCATAAGGTTAAATCCAGCTGAATTATCGTAAACCGGTTGCATATACATATTTGTTATACTATCTTGTGATTTATATATGTGATTTCATATATGTTTTTTTTCACAAGATGCCATTTTGTCACTGATGCTTTGTAATAACATTATTTGCTTAAATAAACGCAATACATGCAAGAAAAAAGGCAAAAAAGATACAGAATACGATAAAAATGTGCAAGGTACAGTGGTAAATGTATGCATAAACAAGGGGCACAACCACTGCGTTTGTCCCGCTCGATGCTCTCCAGACACGCATGGAGCTATTTTCTGCAACAGCCGAATATCCTCTATTTCATTTACGCCTAGTCGTGGCATTTTGATTTGATGATTTTAAAAAAATGTTGATCATATTTATTACGAATGAATTTCAAAAGAAACCAAAAGGTACTGTACTCGCCAATGTGTGAAAACCCCATATATTCCATTGAGTCTCTTGCACTATAGTCTATGGATTCCTTTAGACTTGCTTATTTGAAGAACAGTGGTTACACATAGACTTCTATCAAGTTCAATGCACATAGGCACTTTTGTCATTTTTGGGGGTGTCACCTGCCTCGGTAAAAGTTAAATTGTGAATAAAGTATGCAATATCCCGAAACAGCTTGTTGTTTTATTTATTGATAAATGGTTATTCTACTATTCTAGAATTCAAATAGAACAAAAATATTTCTCAAAATATGATAAATATTAGTCCAAACAAAAAAGTCCACACTTATGGACTTCACTGAAGATCTCAGAATTCATCATTTTTGAGAGCAAAATAATTCAATCTACCCCTTTATTATATTTATTTTTAAGTGAAAACACTGAGGAATCATCAAAAACTCTTTTAAAGATGGACAACTATCTATGCAACTATAGTTAGAGGTTAGTTTTAAGGGTAGGTTTTATTTCATTTTAACACAAAACCTGACCGCTGTAAAGGATCATCTCCATGGCAAACACCACTTTTGGTTCAAATGATAACAACGTCCAGCAAAGCTGAACAAAAAAACTAGAATTAATAAACCAAACACTAACCATATATGCATATCCAGCATAAGCACCGGCTTCCAAAACGCAGTAAACTGCTCTATCGCTGTTTCCTTCGCATTAAGCTGTAGGTTGAGTTTTGGTTTGGTGGAATTGACCGGAAGAAAGAACAAAGGCATTCCACCCATGCGCAGTCCTTCGGGCACCGTGTAGTGGGCGGGGCTACTGTTGAAGGACAGCAGGTGCACAAGGAGTTGATCTGTTTCGGATATTCTGTGTGGAAATAAAAGAAATACAGTGATCAAATACATAAAATGAATGTTTAAATATATGTGCAGTCCTTCGGGCACCGTGTAGTCGGCGGGGCTACCGTTGAAGGATAGAAGGTGCACAAGAAGCTGGTCCGTTTCGGATATGCTGCAGGGGTGTACCTTTAGCAAAATTTCTAGTCGCGCCCGCGCGACTGGCTTCAAAAAGTTTGTCGCTCGAGGGAAAAGTTAATAGCGCAAGGGAAAAGCTAGTCGCGCGGCTGGTCACGACGAATTCATACATATGAAAAAATATACGCAAGTTATTGTTTGAAATGTATCTTTCCATACTGAAAAGGCATAAGTACCATCTATATATGAATAATTAAATGCGAGCGCCGCAGGCGCGAGCCTAAAATTTATATTTTTTCCAATTAATGTAGTACCAGTTCTTAAGGTTTAAACTATAGCCTTGCACCACTTGCGTTATGTTTTGCCTAAAACGTAGTGCAGTACATAACTTACAGGCATATATATAAGAAATATATTGAAATAGAGGGTGAGAAAGAAACACAAACCCCTGAATAAGTTGCCAGTATCTTCTAATCAGCATCGCTCGATGGCGGCTTTTGATTGGTTGATTGGCTGTTGTGACGTCATGAAGGAAATCGTAGGTTCCCTCCACGGTTATCTCCACTTTGCTCTTACTCCTGGAAAAATGTTAATAAATGAGATCGATTTATACTCATTTATATGACAAATTTATACTCGTTAAGTAATAAAAGGCATCCTGCTCATAAATGTTCTACGATTTTTGAAAACTTTCTAATTACTAAGGAATATTTAAGAGTTTTATTACATTTCATAAAAAAATATGGAGACACAGGTCCGAAAGCCGTACGCCCCTTGATCAAACTATTCCGAGACAAAGTGGGTGGAACGGTTTCGCAATTAATATATAATTGTTTTTATTCTTAGAGCTACCGAATATTATCAACAGGGATCTGATAATACTTCATGTTTTGAGTTTAATACTTAGATTGCTGGACCCTCGGACACGTACGTACCTGAGGCTTCGGTTGGGATAGTGAAAAGTAATGTCCATGCGCTCCGTGCCTGGGCATTACTTTATCCTTCACTCGGGCCCAAAACCATTTGGGTATAATTACTTTTACATATAAACAGTGTATATCAAACCAAATCAAGGAAAACTCACTTTACAGTGGTGAGTGGCCATGGTGCTGTAATTGTGTAGTAAAGATGAGCGAAGTCACGCCAGGGTAGAACCATACAAATTTCTACTTGCGTCTGACCTATAATGCAATGAAATTAGACAAATACATAGATATCAATAGAAGTCTATAAGATAAAATTAGCTGATTATCAGTGATTTAAATTGAGATTAATTGAACTTTCAAGTAATGTACAAAGTTATTTCGTATGTGTTTGAAAATATAGTTAATCACTGCACATTCAGACATTGACGGCTATTCCCCGTACCAAATGTCTCCGTAAAAAATAGTTCCTTTTTCCATCTCAATTTCTCACTTTAAGATGAGACATGCTTTATGAAAAATGCATGGTTGTCTTTTCTTGATGGTTTCTGGGCGCGAATTAATCAATGACAAAAAGTTATCTTTACCTTTTAACGAGACATGCTTGATAGTGTATCCCTGACGCAGGCGGCAGGATACTAAGTGGGCCGCATCACACATAACCGTTTTCTCTGTGTGCTTTTGCTTCAACACTGGCATGGCACTGGTAAGAACGAGATGACCTACTTCTCTGCTTACCCTTTGAACAGTACAAAAGTACTTTAATTTCTCAAGAAAAATTCAATGCATTATTTTAGATTTTGTTTACAGTTCATGTATGGTTTACAGTTAAACTGTTTAATCATGATCCATTATTTTTGATAATAGATAGTAAACTACGTCGGCTCAAGTAATCGGTCAACTCTATTGATTGAAACATTGTACAGGTGCCAAGGATATGCCTCGGATCTGTTCATTTTTTTTAATTAATGGACTGACCTCGTACTTTATCCTATACATTGGGATGGATAAGAACGGAAGATAAAAGGGAAGGGGCAGAGTTGATGGCGGGATTACGTATGAATTGAGGGAAACTGGGGGAAAGGGCCGAGTTCGGCTATAAAAAAAGTGGCCAATAAAAGTATCACCTACCCGGCCTGTTCCACTATGGCCCCTGCGCCTTCGAGCAACCCAAGATGTCGGTATGTATGTTGAGCCGACAGCGGCCGAAGAAAAGTCCACGTAAGCAGGGCCGAGTGAAACATGTTCATTTCGCTACTCGCAACGTCCACAAGGTCCTTAATTCATAAAACAAGGTCAAGGAATCGTTATGTCTAATTCAATTCTATATTCCTCGTAGGCTATCTATTTCTGTTAAAAAAGTAGATTCGTTATTAAGAAAAACAGCATCTGATGTTTAAGTTTTTGAACTGTCTAAGTAAATTGAAAATCTGTCAAAATACTAATACTAAGGTAGCGGAATATATTAGATTTAAGAACATTTAGTAATAATTCCACCGTGTTACCTCAAAACGCAGTAATTCAAAAATTCGATTTTTTTTAGAAATCTCCTATTAAAGATGTTCAAAATGGTTACGCAGATAGGACTACGTTTTTCCATCAGCGCTATGGAAATCACAATGCCCTTATAGAAGGCTTTTATACTAGAGACAATATCGATTCATGACAAGGCATGCTAATCAGAAATTTTGAAAATTTTGACTTTTTGCGTTTTGTCATAAAACGGTAGAATTTCATACTTACAAATATGGGCATTTTGGCAAAATAGGCCCCAAACGTGGCTTTGGCCATAAACTGCAGCAGTTCCGTATGTGGCACGTGACCAAAACTCATGACGTCATGAAATTCACTTCCGGTCAAAACAAACGAGCACGTGATGCAATTGTGACGTAATTGGGTCATGAGTGAGTCATAGAGGGATGGATCGGGAAGGGCGACGAGACCGTCTGTGATGACAACGATTCCTGCAAATAAAATCAAAGTAAACTGTACATATTGCGGTATTTTGACATTTAAATATACATGTATAACTTAAATCGACACTTTGATACGTCTATAAAAATACAAAGCTCTTGAATATTCGAGTCATGGACCTTCAGTTATTACCTTGATTCCTGTAAGAGAAGTGAAAGAAAAGTTGTAAATTGTGTGTTGATTTTAGTTTAAATGTGTTAAATTACTGTTATCCAAACTGACTTTGAGTGGGAAAGGAAAATTAAAATACAGCCTTTACCTTAATTTACCTTAATCGTTATCTTGAAAGTGACAGAAAAATGAAAATGGAGGGGATAGTGAAAGAGAGAATGAGAGAGAAAGATAGTGAGAGAGAGAAAGAGAGAGAAAAAGAGAGAGAGAGAAAAAGAGAGATAGAGTGAGAGAGAGAGAGATAGAGAGAGAGAG
>LQRL01126292.1:19093-33328 GCA_001703475.1 Hydroides elegans
CGACAAATGCACAGTCACCGTTAAGACGTCGACTGTATAAATGCAAATTCGCATAATACTATTTTTTAAGTGACTTTCGTCACAACCATGGTCAAAGTATATACATTCCACTAATTTAGTCATCCTTTTATTTACATTATGACTATCTAAGGGGCTTCCAAAATGAATATTTTGGAAACCCCTTACCCAAAATAACCACACAAATTTATCTAGGGTTGGTCGGTTACACTCTCGGTCCTCTCGGTTAATTTTTCAATATTATGGCTGAAATTTACCTGAAGTATAAATCTAATATTCTAACGTGATCCAACAATATCGGGATAAAAGTAGATTTGACATCATGAGCTTATCATCAGGTGTATTTTTGTCCGTTTCAAAACATGTAGTTTTTATTCCGATAACAAAATCCGAAAGGGGCGTCGGCAACAATCGTTTGACATTGTATTTCACACACCATTGTAATACAATGGTGTGTTGTCAATACAATGTATTGACAACATCAATATTTTAAAAGCTGCATTTACCTGGTTCGCTTGGCATTGTAGCAGTGGCGTATGAGCGATGACGGTCACATGCAGAATCGGAGACAATCGCACACCGCTGTCTTCTACGTCGAACTAAGGTGGCAAAAAAACACATTTTACTATAAAACTTTTCTTGATTTAATCTTGATGACCAAGCATTCAATCTCTCATCATTTTGATCGTCATGTTTCATTATGTGATGTATTCTACATGACTAGGCATCCAATACCTTTTTCTTTGCTTGGTCGTCAAACTTGGTGTCTGGACAAATATTAATAAGGTGCAAAACGCGCGGATTAAAGTACCTTTGACTCACTAAGCAAAATCGATAAGCGCTGTACAAAATAGCTTGATCATGTTTATGTAATCCATAAAACTGTTATATGTTTGAAATGTAAGACGACCCAGCAATCTGACTCTGTTGTTTTAGAAATGTCTCGCGATTTCGAAAAGTCTCGAGAATATATATTCATACCGGTTTAACGAGTGCTGTGAGAGTTGTCTGCAGGTTTCGAAATGCCTCGGAGTACAAGACCTTGCCCTCGAGAACATCCTAGAAAAATAGAAACCTGTTTGCTTACGGATGATCATTTAAAGCATTAAGTATTTATCGTTATAGCTCATAATATACTGAATACATCTCGTGACTTAATTTTATATATTCTATAATTAATTGTTTTTTTTTCTTCTATTCATATTGCTTTTATATGCAATTAATATTGCTGAATTTTATTCTTCTTTTTTTCGATTTATATGAAGTATGCCAACAATATCATCAGATTTTATCTATCAATTCATCAACCAAAGCAACAACTGTTCAAGTGCGGTGCTGCGCTAAATGTATCTTTTCTTGTAGTACCCCTCCCAAACACTACGCACAAACTTGTTGACTTCATTTAGACTGGAAGTGAATTTAAAACTAACCAAAGACGCAGACGATGGGCTGACATCTAGGACGAAAACGAGGCGGTAATGCTGCGCCAAAAATATGAGATGCGTCTCTTCGGTGATACGGTAATGCGTGGGCAGGCCAAACACGTGTTTTTCAACTGGGATAATGGAAAGAATACGCAGGCCACCTTTGTCATCAGGCTGAAAAATGCAATCAATTTACACATTATTTAATGCATAATATGAATATGATGAGTCGATGATGGAGTCGATTATGAGAATAAAAAAAGTTTAAAATGACTAAGGAAGACATACACAAAAGAAGAAATAAATAAATTGATAAATGTATGATTGTCTAAAAAGCATATACAAATCATTCAATCCATTAAACGATTATTTAATAAAATACTCACGTCTCCTTGTGAGGGCCACTGTATGGCAGTGTTGAGATGGCGGAAGTACCATAGCGCCCGTGCGTTACGCGACACACGATGCTCATCCTGCATAAACAGATACACTGTTCCAGCATTGACCACCTGAAACCAAGCAGGAAATTTGTGCACAACGTACTGTATTTAATTCATAAATGAGCTATGAAGTGGTTTAACTTTCATAAGAAATATGTTTTTTATATATATATTTTTTTTTTACTTTAGATATTGATAAGCTGTTTGAATATTTAATTTGTATTTTAAACAATTTAAATTGAATATATATTTTGCATTTCATATAAAAGTCTCAGAAAGCATAGAAGTTAGTATTTTGTGTTCATACATCTATCACATTTACCTAAAAATGTTTTTCTGTGCATATGTATAGATTAACTCCAAACTATATCAATAATACGCCTTAACATTTGACATGAAGAGTGTTAAGCCTCAAAAGTATGGTAAGTAAAGTAAGGAAGTAGTAAAGTTTGCATAGGCCTTACCGGCTTCTCGCATCTGGCGACCTAATGGCTCTGATTCTAGGCTCTTAGCACAAGGGTAGGGACAGGCGCCACCCACTTCCCTTACTTTACCCCTACTGTTACCAGTAGATACCCATTTTGTCCTGTGGCTAGATGGTCCTATAAATATCTATCGCCCGCAGTGGGACTCGAACCAGGGATCTTCAGTTTAGTGCAATGCACTCATTCAGACCATGGGGAGTCGACCACATTAACCCCTCGGCCATGCGGGGAAGACATGCATCATATTGATAAAGAGTATTTGAAATAATGTGGTATGATTTTGCAGATTCTGTAACTAATATTTATTAAATGCATTGTTACATTCTCTTCAGGGTTCGCACTTTGAAGTTTGAGAGGTGAATTTCATTTCAAGTCGCATATATAAAACTTCATTAAAGGATATATTGCAAGCATGGCTTTCTTGAGATAAGTTCTCATAAGTTCATATGAGAGATTTAATGTGAGTTTTCAGTTTGAAAACATAAGTTATGATTATAATAACTGCGAAATGCACACTGTGAACAGAAAATTCTTCCTCGTTTCTTATATTATCGCCCACCCCAAAGTAAATTATTCAGTTTTTTGCAAAGGACAACCTATCAAACCTGAACATCTGCCTTTTCCATAATGATATGTTATCCTTTGACTTTGATTGATATGCCATCAATCTGTATTTTCAAAGAAATCATGGTTTTGTTCTTGTTTTTCTTTTTAAAGTCAATTGAGTAATGTAATTTGTCACAAAATTTACGTGGTAAATTTACCAACCCGCTTTTATTGAAATTCATCTGCACATGACAAAGCTAAGTGAAAACATGAATATCAAAATTATTCTTGGGCACGGAACACTGACACAGCGTGCGTTTTATAAGACTTTAAAGACTTTTCAGACGTATACGTGTTTCTTTTTATCAAGACAATACACACAATTAAGATTTTTCAGACAAAGTGTAAGACATCCGAGAGTTGTCTTAAAAATCTGAATTTAGTCACGTGACGCAATGTTTTGATTGAAGGTTTTGTTTACTTTTGCAAAATTTGTGTTTTATTGTAAATGAATAGTTATTTGGTGATAATGTATATTACGAAAGACGATTAACAAATTTTATTATTGATTGAACCCTATTTTCTAAAAAACAATCTAAGAAGTGACGAGCTAACCTTGACCTTTAAAATCCAGACTTTTCAGACACAATACGCGTCTTTTTACACTTTGTTTGAATCGTCTCGATTGTCTGAAAAGTCTTTAAAGTCTGAACAAAAAGAAATTCACCCATTATTATCTGCTATATTTCTCGTTTATGAAAACGGAGCCTGTTATATTTTCGGGCCGTTTTGAATAATTTGTGACTCGAATAACTTTGTCTAAGATGATATAAACAAAGACAAACAAAACGTATACCATAATGTAATATATAGGATGAAGTTATCTATCTATTGTCAATTAAGGTTGAAAACTTAAATCTGGACTTTTATGAAATATCATATTTGATATGTCCATATAAAGCTTAAATGTGTGCCGATTTTGTATTGGCTAAAGCGACATGTGTCAATAAACAGTCAACAATAGAGTTAAGAGCTTAGAGAAGGCGATACATTGTCGCATAATAAGACGTATCCATTGCGTCAAATGGCAAATGAAGCGTTTGAAAATTCACTCTCATGTTTTGTTGATCAGAATAATCGCAAGCATGAAATATCATTATTTCTGTCAATAAATATATTTTATACAAACTATGGCTATATCCTGTAATCGCTATGATGCGCGTTGTTTCGTATATGGGAAATTAACCATAGGGGGACTGATACAGGATATAGCCCAAACTATCTATGTGGATATGCAACGATTTCTTAAAGAAAATAACTTAATCATTAAATAACATTTTAAACATACTGATACTGCTTTTTATGACAAAGACAATAATTATTACTAATTTATTCAGAATAGTGAAATCATGTATAAAAGTGAAAACTAAAAATTTTACTTTAATCTCCAGAACAGAGCTGTTCTGCACAAAAACCGGCACCAAAACCAAACATGGCAGCCAAAGACAAAATGATATTTGAAATTGAAATACATTTTGATTAAGTTTTGAGAAAATTTCACTGTTGATTCCTGACAACTATAAAGAAATATGATAATAAGGATAGAATATCTTGTAGAAATGCCAACAATTAAAGTCAACAGTATCAAGCTAAGATATATTAGAACTTAACTTAATTTATCGCTCAAAAATTATTTCTAGACCCCACGATTTCTCTTCTCTCCTATGAATATGCACCCGCGCATTTTATATAAAATTAACTCTTTCAAAATGCTTACTATAAATGCACTCAGAATAAATCCAAATTACTTCGAATACTCATCGAAATATAAATGCGAAATTATACAGCAAAATGAAATATATGCTTTAAATGTAAAATGCGATCATATCAATCTAACTGTCAAAATATATGAAAAAGAAAACACTACAAAATATGAAAAACTATTTTACTGTCTCAGCACGATAATCATGATATGCGGAACATCCAGCCCGTTGTCTTGCTGTGGAGAATACATGAAATCGACAACGGTTGACACGCATAGGGCGAACATCATGTACAATACTGAGTCCCCAGAAGGACTTTTCACGACCGGAAGTGGTCCTAGACGCGTTATGGACTCGATTAAGGGGTCATTAGGGTCTAACACCTCAAGATACTCCACTTTGAGCTACTTTAAATATGACACTGTGCTGCTGACATTGAGTTTAGTACCAGTAGCAATCACGGAGACTTCAGAAGAGGCACTGGCACTTGGAACGGCCACCGTGATGTCTCTCATGGCGCAGCCACGGTAGCGATGAAGTGGATCACTGCACTGATGCTGGGTTAGGTCGAAAGCTACGATTCCACAGTCTCTGCATCGATGGAGTGATTGCATTAGGTCGAGAGCTACGATTCCACAGTCTCGACATCGATAAAGTGATTAGATTAGGTCGAGAGCGACGATTCCACAGTCTCGACATCGATGAAGTGATTAGATTAGGTCGAGAGCTACGATTCCACAGTCTCGGCATCGATGGAGTGATTGGATTAGGTCGAGAGCTACGATTCCAAAGTCTCGGCATCGATTGAGTGATTGGATTAGGTCGAGAGCTACGATTCCAAAGTCTCGGCATCGATTGAGTGATTGGATTAGGTCGAGAGTTACGATTCCAAAGTCTCGATGAGATGATTGAAACACATTTTTTTCTGAGAATTGCCTGCACGGTGCCATATCCCGCGGTCGAGCAATTCCATAACACCTCAATGCGTCGCAACGATGCCCAGCCATATGCCGAACACCATACGTAGTCGTACTTTACATTGAGCATTTCTTTGATGTGGCTTGATAATCGTGACACCGTGTTATGGTAGACTCTGCAGTATCTACTGCAAACAGAAAGATGTTAAACAGTATTATGATATTTTAAAACTAATTGTACACTTTCATTTTCAATACAATTCAGTAGACTCATTAAATACACAATTTGAAATACATTTGAAAAATACACTTTCGCCAGACACTGCAGTGAAAGAAATAAAAACAGATTGTTGATTATGTCGATATATTTGAATACCATAGAGTTTTGTTGATGCAACGATAAAGCAAGTGTTTTATATGATGTATAAAACAGGTATAAGTTATGTCAACATATTCACGGTTTTATTGTGATGTGATAACCAGGGTAAACCAGGCTTATCATAAATTACTATTTTCATGATATATTTATGATACAACTTTATTATTTGATGCATCGTCTTTAACTTTTGCAGCCATTTATCTTTATTTCTACTATTATAATGTGGATTAGGTAATTGAAAATGTCCGCTATATATAAGCATCAATTGTACAAACATCGAGTTTTAGCATTTTAAAAAGATAATTGTTATGCTCAATCAACATAATTATGTTGAACTATTTGAACTAGTTCACCTAAATAATTAAATAGACCGAGATAAAGCTATTATCATTGAGGCATTATCACTTAACTGTGCAGTTTTATCTGATTTTTACTTGTACAAATAGATTATCAAGACATCAAGTTATTAAGTAGATTTACCTTGAAAATATCTCATATGTGTTGTTTATCTTGAAGTGTTTTGTATATTTAGTAATTTATTATCAAATAGAGACTAAATTAAGTAAGTGAAGAGTAGCTTTATATTGATGTGTATATTTTATATTTAGATAGTAAATAAATACTATACAATATTGAATAACACAGCATGTTTTTTTCACTTTTAAACATGTTATTAACAATGTTTAATATAGAATGATTGGAAAGATCTGGTTCGCAAGTAGATCAATGAAATAATCTATAAGGAAAATTCATAGCAATAAAAGTAAGTATTCACAGTGAGTCTTTTATATATTTGGCATCTCCGCTTTATTGGGCTTCATTTTTTTAAACAATTCGTATGTAATATACAATGCAAGATAAAACACGGCTATATAAATGTTAAAACAATGTTATTTACCAATAGCATTTTGACTTATAAACGAACTTTTGGCACCCGGTTTCATTATTTCAGTCTATTATATAAAAGTATTGACTTTTTTGCATAAAATCTAATTTGAACTTTTGAACATTTTGAGCCTAAATTGAACGCTTTGATCAGTTTGAATCCTATTGGACGTGAATGTCCATAAAATGGGTCATAGATCTTCATTTACCAAGCAGCCCGTATGCCATATACATTACAGTACAAATAAACATGTTTTTCATATGTTAAGATTTGGAAATAATTGCCAAGATAATCGATAGAAAGGCAACGGCAGATGGCTATCAAATGATGCTAGATCCAGAAAAAAAATAATTCAATTTATGGTGGATACGATTAATTGCCTGCTGCATATTTTCACTTTATCAATGATCAAACCAATGCGCTTTAAACCAATATATATATATATATTTCGTTTATGACGCCATGATCTAGAGTGATTCGAAGCTTGGATTTGGGGTTGGCTTGATCCGTATGATGCAGCCTATATGCCATATGAGATACACAATAAATAAACTTATCGACAAAAACTTCGAAACAATGGACAAGATAATCGCCAGAAAAGCAACAGTGGATAACTACCAAAAGGTGTTAAATCTGGATCCAGAAAATGCAATCTATGATGGAAACGATTATTTGCCTGCTGAGTATTTTAATTTCATCAACGATCCTAGATATGGCATTACGGTATTTGAGTGTGACAGGGAAATAGTGAGTAAACTTTATGCTACGTAAAACTTCAGGGACACTTACTAAGTATATTTTAAGAAAATATACTCATGCGCGGATTGAGGGGGGGGGGCAATCAAAGAATATACAGAGGCGAGTTCAGCGCTTAATATATTTTGTCGAAGTATATAATGAGAAGGAGAGGGGGATGGATGAGTTTCTTTATGTTTATCAGTTTTCCTAATGTATATCCACCCCTGTAAATGGATCCTGAGTCATGTGGAACGCACCAAAGTCACGTCGACGTCCGACGCGCGAAGAAATGTTCATACGACGTCTGGGCAAATGGACGAAAATAGAACGTTCTTTGCTAAACATACATATTTTGACATCTAAATTTCGATAAATGGTCCAAAGTCCTCCCGGTCAAAATACCTCCCGACTAAAAGCCCTCCCATTTTTGCAAGGTAAGCTAAAACCCTCCCGGCTAAAAACCCACCCGGCTTAAAGCCCTCCCGTTTTTGTAAGGTTAAAATGAAATATTTTATATTATTATTTTTATTATTTTTTGTATATTGCTGTTTTTGCCAGGTTGCACTAGCCATGCAGAGTGTTGTGGATAGTGGACGAACGTTGCTCGCATTGGCTATTCGTACATCAAATTCGGCCAGGAGACATTTAATTTTAAAAAGAATCGAATCTCAGCTAACGGCGTTTGCGTAACGTGACATAAAGCGACGTCAAAAGGACGTCATTTCTTTCTAAAGGGCAATCATTGGGCGTTCTTAAAAATTGATATGAATATTGAACAATGACATTGAATACATCTCAGTTATGCTGAATATTTCTTATTATTTATAGTGAATATTTCTCTTCTATACCACAGAAATTTTCGATGTATTTCGATGTATTTTTTGTCTTTATACATGGCCAAATGGCGCCTAACTCCTGTTTGCTATATAGATGACCGTTTGACAAAGACGTCGCCATATGTAGGGCAAAACGGCGCTGAAATCTTAAAATAACACAACAAGTTGTACATGTACACATTGCAACACAAATAACGCAACCAGATACATGGGGTGCGTTTTGATATACAAGGTAAAAACTCAGCTTAAACTGTGTGAATGGGGTCCTTTATGCGGTTTAGATTGGAGTGTTGAGTCTGGTTGCGTTATTAGCCGCAACCGGGGCCTAGAGGCCCGGAGGGGGCTATTAAAACGGTTTGATTTTTTGGACCCAAAAAGTGAAGAGCACCCTACGAGGTGTTCCTCAAAAAGGGTGTTCCTTTTCAAAATTGATATAGCTACAAACATTCAAAATTGCTGACTGGCTATAAGAATTTTAGGAACACTTTTTTGATAAATTTGGTATTTTTACTGATCCATTTGAAAATTGTCTGCTATTACATTAGGATATATATAGCTAAGCATGTCACATTGTTATGTTTTGAAAAAAATGGTAGTATATGCAAGCATTTCAATTTTCATTTTTCACAAAAGGTGTTCTATTCCCTATTCTAGCCACCTAGTAGCGAGATTAGGTCAGCTAGCTACAAAAATAGGAACACCCTTTTGCGGGAAGGTAGTTTTCTTAACTTGGGTATTCATTGCATATTTCAATGTTTTGAGTGATTTCTGATAATATTAACACTTTTTCATTTTTAGGTCGTGAGGTGCCCTTCTTCAATTTGTTTTATATAAGATAAAATCTCGTCTTCATTTCTGTTAAAAGGGCTCTTAAAATCAGGCGGAGTTAAAAAGATGGCGGGGTCGCGGTGTGAGGAAGGGGCTAGGTTTGTTCCACAAGATCGAAGGATATGTCTAGGTATCAAATAGGCAGAGCGTGGTCATGGAAATACAAGAGTGTCGAGATGTAGTCGAGACGTCCTTTTATTTCCAGACCACACAAGGGCCTATTTCATAACCGGTTTATTTTATCATTCATTAGAAATTGAAATGTACTTCCCCTTTAATCCTTTTACCTGGATTGAAAATAAATAACAACCTCCACTCCTATTGTTTCACGAATCACAAGCTAATTAAGTTAACAAGGTGTGGTTGAATATCATCTCATTTACTATTGATAAAACATGACAATTTAATTTCTCAATATTGTTCTCAAGTTGTATTTTACTCTGCCCTTTATATTGGCCACTAGTTGCAAATATATAAATCAGGCGTCTAGACCACTCTGTATGATATATATAGCGTTGAAATTTCTAAAGAATCATGAAATAAAAGGGCAACATTGAAGCGCGGACGGTTAGTGAGAGGGGGGATAGAAAGGGGAATGAGAGGGACGGAGAAGGTGGAAGAGGGGAACCTACCAAATCAATTGAGGCGACTCTGAAGAGAACGGCCATCAGACCTCATAGGTGTCGGATAGTCAACATGTGAGTCGCCTCCAAAATGAGCTTATACCAACCACTGTGTCTATATACATGAGTATATAACAGCGGTTGTAGGCGCATTGAAGACCAAATTGAATTTAAATTTTGAAAGTTTCGTTGAATGTTTTCTTATGCACTTAGCTCAATGGTGTGTAAAGTTGCAACTTAATTTCGTCCAAAATTTGATTAACACTTTCGTTTTCCAACACCATTATGTTAATTAGCTAAAATCTATGTCTCAATGATTTTAGGTCGTGGTTGGATGGGTTTTAGTAAATCAATGTGTAAATGACCACGTAAAAGGTATTTTATTATGAAATATAATGTTAAATTTGCAAATCATGTTTAATTTAGATTCATTTCAGATGACAGCATCCGTTCCTCCCGTCTATTGACTATAGAAATTGAGCAAAGAAATTCATTGCTATCACGAGAGTGAGAATATCATTTTTTTTATTTGACTATTGACCTTAATTATTAAAATGATAGATAAACAGTCGCCGGCATTTTTAAACCTACATAAAAATGCTAAACGGTAACCACATAAACAATAAACGTAAAAAGCTAAACGGAACCATTTTAGTCAATCTGTGTAATGTTTGGAGCCCTTTTTCAGCGTATGTCAACATTGCCTGAAAAATTCCAGATTATGTCGACATACGCTGATTGAACCAGCGAATGTCGACATTGCCTAAAAAATACAGCGTATGTAGACATACGCGGTTTTCACAGATTGACGGTAACATAAACAAAACAACATCATTATGAGCGTTTATCATATCTATTAGAATGTCTAGGCCAAGAGGGAACCAACCAACATTCAACAGCACAAGTGTTAAAGTATTTTTTAATTCAATATAAAGCTTCAATCATGCAAATTAAAACACATTTGAACATATACCCGCCTTAACCATGTGGCAAAATACGCTAAATGTTAAACTCTAAGCGTTAAGCGCTTAACGTTAAACGCTTAAAGTTAAACGTTAAACGCAGACCTTTTAACCCTAAATTCTGATATCGCAGCCCCTTAAACGTTGAACGCGAAACTCTAGAAATAATGTAGGATTAGAACCGCGCTATTGCATGCAAAAATTGGAGGACCATTTTTCCACCGGTCCGTAGGCCGTAGTCTTTAAAAAAAACTGCCGGCCCGGTGAGCGTTTTTTTTGTTGCAATTTGTTATTTAACTGTACATACATGTTGATATGCCGATATTGAACACTTAAAAAGAGACGTATTGGCTAGGGTTTAGGTGCATTAAATATATTGAACAACTTCATATGGTTCTGGAACAAAATCCCCGGAGGACATAATCCCTTGCGGACAAAATTTGGTCACCTATGA
The DNA here is from genome assembly GCA_001703475.1 of Hydroides elegans. NCBI lineage: Eukaryota > Metazoa > Annelida > Polychaeta > Sabellida > Serpulidae > Hydroides > Hydroides elegans. The sequence continues at coordinate 30,393 of LQRL01126292.1, forward strand.
CAAAATCACTGCGATTTTTCGAACGGGGATGTACAAATTCCGCGCAACTCAAATATCTTGTTTTCAAAAAAAAAATATTGATATTTTTTTAAAGGCTTAAACATGAAATAAATGTATATTTTTACACTCAGTGATAAGTTGAACAATGTGCAACCGGTTACTTTATTTACACCACATAGATTAAGAAGTAGTCATCCACATAGATTTCAGTAAACACCATGATTGATCAATTCAATCATATGTAACTGAAAAAATATCGAAGAGGTTTATTACAGCATATGGAGTTTTTATAAGTAATGCATGATCAGAGCAAGACAACAATAGGAACTATCGATCGAATTATGGAACCAAAAAACCTGCCTTGAGCACCTCAATATAAGATATACATGTGTATCAAAATATATATTTGAGTGTTCGAAATGCTGAGAGGCATATATTGTATATCATTCTTTTATCTATTCATTTCCGGGAGTTCACCATTGTCTTTTCATGAGGAATAATTAAGGGCCCTTCCTCTTCTAGGTTTCATTTTCTTTCAGAATAGTAATAATATCATTATCGTTTTAAGTAATCAATCTTAACTCAAAGAAAGCTGTTATTGGGTGTTCCTCTTAAATGACAGGTATACATAAAGTAAGAGGCGTCATTACTTTTGTCATGAGCCCGTAGTGTTTGAAAAAAGAACATAGTTTAAGTGCTTTAATAATAGTTGTGGATTTATTTAATATTTGTATTTTCTTTAACAGGTAAATGCGAAATTATAAGAATATAGAAGTTAAAATGATAACTTCTTTTAATGAAATAAAATGTCGGATGCAAAAATACCTACATTTAAGAAATATTCAAAAAGAATTGATGGAAAAGAGCTAGGAAAACGACTTAAAAAGGAAAACCTTCAGCACTTAAACGCAGTGAGGACACAAAACAGGGATGCATTTTACAAATATTTCCCTACTGATCCCGATTCTCGAAAATATTTAAAAGAAGAGTTGAATGACCTTTTAGTGGGAATAATCGCGATCAATAACCAACATTGCGACAATGAAAATACACAACAGTTGAAATTCGTGCTCAGCCATCCACTCTGCGATACATCAATAAATACAATATATCATAATCGCTCATATAGAAGACCAGTTCTCAGCGAAGCGGTTGTCGCAAATAATGCGATCGCTGTGCGGCTATTACTCGCTCGTCCCGAATGCGCGATTAATCAACAATGTCACTATTCAGGCGAAACGGCCTTACATAGTACGGTCGATAAAATAAATCCGGAAATCATGCGATTTTTACTCGATGACGCTAGGACGGATCCTTGTGTTACGGACTCGCGCGGACGTACCGTGTTGACATTACTGGCGTACCGAGCTACCCGATCAGTTAAGGGCAAAACTAATACGCTGAAAGCTTTCAAAATGATTATGGAATACCCAAAAGTACGCAAATGCGCTTGCATATTGGACGAAAGCGGCGAGAGCGTTTTAAGTCGGTTTTTGAAGTGGTATGGGGGCGTCAGTAAATCAGAGGAAGAGGGGCACTATATCCATTCCTTCTTAGACTGTTTATTACAAAGCGCGGGTATCACTAACGCCGCTAAATATACACTTCCGGTTGCTATCGAACTCTCATCACTGAGCGTTTGCGCGAAGCTTTTCGAACATTCCGCGGACGCGAACAGTTGCTTTGCCGATGGCGAAAGCTGTTTGCATGTTGCTGTACGCATCGAATCGTGCGCGAAAATTAAGCTTCTTCTTCGATATAACGCGGGTATTTTGGCCGAATTTCAAGGACGTACGGCGTTGCACAATGCGGTCGCAAACGGTTGTGGTGCGGATATTCTCGAAGCTCTGTTTGAGAACGTAGATATTGATATCGTAGCTTCGATCTTGAAGGAAACTGCTTTTGAGGGTGAATCGCTTCTGACATGCGCTATACGCCACGGCGTTTCTTCTTGGATCGAACAGTTTCGGTCAAACAAAAACGAGGCTAGTAAGGACGGTACTGGTGTAACAGCGTTGCAGCTGTTATGTAAATATGACGCTAACAATACACAAAAAACATTAATATCGGATATACACGCTGTGGATTTTAAACGGTGGTACGCATACGTCAAGAAATGTAGTGTTTCCATCAAGGCCGGTTCTCAAACTGCACATCATTGCGATAGGGAGTTCAACGCATCCATACGGCAAGTCATCCGGTCATGTGACGCGCCGAATACATGCGCAGAGGCGCAACAGGTGCGTGCTTACGTCATGAACAAACCACAGCTTGTTTATATTTACCTTGATATAATAAACTGTTTGATAAAAAATAATATGAGTAATTATTTAGAAAGTTGCTTGCTGACGTATAAACTGTTAATTGTATATAGGATGATACATTTATAATGAACATCAATATTTTTGGGAAAGTGTTCCTTATTCGCTCCAAGCTAGCTATTAAAGGAGCTAGCTATTATGTTCGTTGTTTTAAAGTCGTTTTAAGGTGATTTAACAACTTTGAAAACTGTGTTTTGGGGTGCCCTTCATTGATAATTGATTGGCATTAAAAAATCGATCTATCCTATAAGGTGTTTTTTCTGATCCCATGTGACTAGAAAAGGAGGATCAGCTCAATTGGCTTGAAAAATGCTAAACACCTTGCAAAATATCAATGTTCAAAATGGAAAAGTTTGTTGTGGTAACATCGTTTTAATGTGATTTTACCACATTTTAAAAATGGATCGTTGGATGCCCCTTCACAGGTACGTGATTGCGTCATGGACGTCGCCGAAGCAATATCGGAAGAACTAGCGTCGAACGAAGAATACGCGTATTTAGCGTTTAGTCCGCTGCTTGCAGGTAGTTCGGCGGAGCAGACAAAGACGTTCACAGCAAACGAGGTAGACTATTTGTTGATGCTGCTTTTTTTTTTTTTGGGGGGGGGGGGGTTTG
>LQRL01126301.1:0-10083 GCA_001703475.1 Hydroides elegans
TAAACAAGTCTCTGGTGTAGCAAAGAGAGGTGAAATGTTGGCTATCATGGGCCCGAGTGGTAAGCTTATATTTAGACTTTTCTAACATAATGAGAAAAAATGCTTTATGATATCTTGCAAATGAAATCTATAATAAACAAGCGACAACAGAATCACATGCAAAATATATATGTTCAATAAATCAGAACGGTTTATGTTCAAGGCACTATTTGAATATTTTAAATAAGAATTTCTCTTAATAAACGGAAGGAGGTATGATGGATATTCATCATCATTACTTAATCCCTTATCGGTTCAACGGTTGTCTCTGTTAAGGTGCAGGGAAATCCACATTGCTCAGTGCTCTTGCTGGTCGAATACCTATTTCAGGGGGACAAATAACGTTGAATGACCAAATCCTTGACAAACAGCAAAGCAGAAAAATAAAATTCGTGCTTCAAGATGACCTCTTTTTCCATCAATTGACACTAGTGGAAACAGTAACGGTAGGACATGATATTCATTATTACAAAGTTCATGTCATTCGTCGTAAACATTAAATGATCATATGTTTAATTTTTGAATGCAATGAATTTTGTTAACTATATGTAGACCTTAATGACACTTTTTAAAACAAAGATACTATGTACCAGAGTTAATGATTCAAGATACATTGCCTGTAAGTCAATGTATGTTGAATCATTAATGTAAAGGATTATTTCAAATTGTTATCAGTTTGCTGCATTGCTGACGCTTCCCGACAAAATGCCACATGAACTGAAATTATCAAGAGTTGAAGAACTAATTCAAATGCTTGAGCTTGACAAATGTAAGGACACAGGTAATATGCCAGCTTCAGTAATACTATCATGAACATATCACTTTGTTATAATGCATTAAATTTGTGTTATGTCCTAAAAAAGAACATAGCATATTCGGAATTGCTGTCGCGCCTCATCGCTTTCCGCATGACCACGCCGGTAAAGGAGTTTTAATAGAAAGAGCAAGAAACACATAACCTCGATCCAAAAAAGATAACAACTTTAATAACATAACAATATCATTCATTTATATTTCGTTAAAAACTTTTTTTTCTTAAAGTGATGGGCAACAGCTATATGCCTGGGCTATCTGGCGGCGAGCGAAAGCGGGCAACCATTGCTTGTGAAATGATTGCGGACCCCGGTGTATTGCTCATCGATGTAAGTATAGTCCTAATATTGGAGGTTATTGTTTAATATTACCTATAAGGCAAAAATATCAAAACTAAAGAATTGCTAGCCTAGGGTAACAAATATACAATCCTCAAAGATGTCACGTTATTTTCTTAATTACATATGTAAATTAACGTTTAAGACCTGCGTTCAATATAAAAAAACTTTCGATCGTTCTTTTGTAATGACATTATTCAATTATGTTATCACGTATATATGATACTTTGCCATGTATTGTTGCTTTGTAAGAAATACTATATTAAGAGTTAACTTGACTGCCCATTACAGGAGCCTACAAGTGGATTAGATCATATGATTGCTTCCAACCTTATGCGGACCTTAAAGAAGTACAGCCATACACGTTCAAAGACGATTGTGGCATCAATACACCAACCATCGAGCCAGATGTTTTACATGTTTACCAACGTACTTCTTATCACCAATGGTCAGGTGGAGCATCATTTATTCTAATTTCTGCATAAACGCAGTCGTAGATATGGCATAATAATGTGTCTTTCTTATATACATGTTAGCTTTATATATATCGATTATATGAGTATATGATATTGCCATATCACTATTTATTCAAACATAGTATGATTTGTTTCAGATGGCATACTTTGGATTGAGTTCTAATATTCTCGATCATTATCAAAGAGTTGGATTAGAATGCAAGCCGCGGTATAATCCTGCGGATTTTATAAGTATGTTATTAATTATAAAAACGATTACTTGTTTTATACACCTCTAGATTGGAGTAAGGGCCTGGTCACATTGAAAGTTTTTGTTTGCTTTTATTTCCTAACAAACCTGTCTTCCAATGTATTCCTTATGGGAAACCAAAATAGCGAGCTGTTAGGTAGCCTTTATCCGCTTTTTCGGTTTCCCATAAGGAATACATTGGAAGACAGGTTTGTTCGGAAATGAAAGCAAGAAAATGCTTCCAATGTGGCCAGACCCTAAGAATGATCAAATTTACCAGATCTATGATAAATCACAATCAAACGATTTCTTTCTTTGCCTTATATGCATGTTTAATATCTCACATATGTCCTTCTCCAATCTAAATTCACTAGTGGAAGAGCTACGATCTACTAAGGAAAATGAAGCAAAACTGATTAAAGAATGTGCAAAAGCTAGGCAAGTATAGTTTCAACCGTATAAATGGATAACGGCAATTCTTTTTGAATATTATTTTCATTCTCAATCAAAATAGTAATGAATCATATCGATCAATTTTAAGAATGTTATTGATATAATATTTTTTGCTTTTATTTATTTGTAAGTGGTCTTCTCTTGCAAAGAGGTCTTTTAAAGGGTAATAAGCTCTACTATAAAATTTGTGTTTTCTCTTTGTCTAGAGAAACTGAATGGCCGATAGAGCTACGAAAGCAACAGACAATGTCAGGCAATAGCCAGAATGATACACTTATGCGACACGATCTACATAGTAAAGGTGTTTGTAACAATGGCTTTGAATATTCCACTGAAAACGCTGAATCCAGTGACAACGTCTTGAGTATCGAAAAGATAGATGATGTTGAATTTGGTAAGTATATACTATTATGATATATATATTTTTTCTAGATGATCTCTAAATGTTCTTGTTGAAATATCCAGACATCAGTAAACATGTGCAGGGATCCTTTTTCATGCTTCGTACAACTTCTTTTTCAGGTTCAATAACTAATAGCCATTTTACTCAAGATCACAGTTTGGCGAATAGATTACAAAATGAATCGGTGATGAGCACAGATGATACAGTAAAGCAGCATACAAATCCATTACTCAAATGGCAAACAGGTAGACTTCTATTGCATTAATAAAAACTAGTTTCTCCCATCATATTCTCATTTGGTTTTATATTTGTTTTAAATAAAAAAATAACCATCTTAAAATAAAAGAAATTTATTAATATTGTGATTTTTTTAAGGATATTGGATGCAATACCGTGTGCTCACACGGCGTTTGTTTATCTACAACAAACATAGAATCTTCTCACGAGTCAATATAATCCAGACCCTGATTATGACAACTGTGATAGGTAAACATAACTTTTCATTTTATTGTAACAATTCAATAAGTCTTCGAAAAACTTGAAGCCGCGTTCACACATAACATTAGCTCGCAAAAAGCTCGACAACTCGAAAGATGTAGGCCACAATTGTATACAACATAAACGTATCCCTCCTTATCTTAATAAAAGCGCTTTAAGCTTTATAAGCGCCGTCATATTTTGCTTTAGTGCGGCCTCACGTTATAAGATGTTTTATATATATATTAAAGATGCGAGCTTTTGTTTGAAATATAACAGTTGAAAAGGTATAATGATGAAATTTGTTTTATTTGTTATGATTATCATGGTCAGTTCGTTTCATTTCTAGCTGCTCTTTGGTTTCAACTAGATCGTGCAGAAGATAACATAGGAGATCGAACTGGAGTGGTATTAATTATTTAACATATTTTTGCTGAGCATTGATATATATATCTATATAAAACCGCTTGATTAAAAAATGGTATGTAATTGCTGTGAGATTTCAAGAAGAGCTTACAATTTATTTGATACTAGCGATGTTGATTTGACTGACAGGACAATTAATCAATATCTATGACTAGACAAGTTAAGACGTCAGTACAGTTAAACAAAATATATAGGGTATGCTAAGCATTTGTATATTTATTGCAGATATTTTTTACACTTCTTTTTTGGGGGTTCGACATACTATTGAATGGATTATCAGCGTGTAAGTCTAAAATTATATAGATCTACAGTTTCTATTCTTGTATGAGGCCGTTACTCTACCTGCGATTTAGTTTTATGGCAGCAACATTCATAATTAAGCCAAAGCTTGCTAGATATTTACGGGGAAAATCAAATGTTCTATTACGAAAACAACTTTTATCAGAGGCGGATCCAGATATTTTGGAATGGGAAGATAGAGCTTTATATGTTTGTTGAAATAACCAGAAAATCAATACGAGGGTCAAATAGGAGTGCATCTGACAGCTTGCCTGTCCAATCAAATTAGGAATGGGTGCATCTATCTTTATTTATTAAAACATGCATTGTATATAGCATACTATGTTATTCAGTTGAAGAAGAATTAGCAATCATCCAAAGGGAACGGGCTGCTGGGTTATACCGATTGTCATCTTACTGGATTGCCAAGCAATCAAGTGAACTACCACTAACCATAGCCTTACCGATCGTCTGTGTGAGCATTTATTATTTCGCGGTTGGTCTGGCGTACAATGCATGGGTATTTATCGGTCATCTCGTATTGTTACTGTGCTTTATTCTGACCATTCAGGTAGAGTATACTCTTATCAAATATACAATCCATTTTTAAATCTATGATGGTAGAGCATTACGATGATTCATTGAAAAAAAATGCTGCTTCCACTGGCCAACATTATTTTGCATCGCCTTCCAAATTTTCTGGTGGTATGTAATAACTGCATTAAGTACAAATAATTGTATGATACCGTTGCCATCAGTTTTGTAACACTTAGTTTTTTCGTCTATACCACAATAACTATAATATATGTGATTAAATAGAGTATATGCGCTTTCTTGAGTTTTAATATGTGTTGAAATATTTACTTTTTGATACAGGCACTTGGGTTGTTGTTAGGCGTTCTGATATTTGACCCAACAGCACGGTTTGTTACTGGAGATGTTTGTTTCACGTTGCTCATGCTATTAGGTAAATGTTAAGGTCAGTTTATGCTGACAGTTTCGCACATAAAAATATATTTTGTCGCACTAGCTCAAAAATAAGATTTTCGCAAAAAGAGCAAAATTCAAAAATGGCCCTAAAGTTTTGGAAGATGATTTTCTGGAATCTTCGACTGTAATGTGTCCCAAATACTCAATTAGGCGTCGCTATCGCCAAATTAACCTAAAAAAATGATTAGTTTAAAAAAATGTTTAGTTTGAAAGTTTCGCACCTAAAATTATGATTTGTCGCGCTAGCCCAAAAATAAGATTTTCGCAGAAAGAGTGAAATTTCAAAATGGTCCTAAAATTTTGGAAGATGATGATCTAGAATCTACGAGAAAAAAATATGTGCCAGATATCCAATATAGCCTCGCTACTGCCAAAAATAACGTAAAAAATATAATGTTTGATATAGGTTTTAGCTTAAACTTACTGGTTTTATGGCTTATAATGATAAACGCAATCAAGGCAGTCCGAGTGTTTATGCGAGGCGCGAACGTTCTTAAAAACCCAAACAATGACCAACCAATCTGTCGCCGTAATTGTACTTAACATATAGTAAATAATTCCGATAATTTTCGCAGTTTTAAAGTGCGATTTTGTGTTCGCACAATATTTGTTTTGACAATTATGTGCCTCAAAAATAAGGGACAAGACCATATTGATCTTTGAAAACTATGCATTATCAGCCTTAATAATTTTTGAGCGACCGGACATTCAGCATAAACATTCCGCAAAAATGCAGAAACAATCTTTTGACCTGTTCGCATGTTTTTATGGGCGAATCTTACAGCATAAACAGACCTTTATAGATCAAACAAAAAAATATCGCGATTTGATTGCTGACCAATAACTTACAAAGCCGGTTAGATGAAATCAATTTAAACTGCCATTATATTCGGTGCTGACTTTTCCTCGAAACTCACCACTGGATTTTATTTTTATTTTATATTTATTTTTCATAACTATGCGCTTAAAATATCTTTTAAGGAGGCATTATGAAACATAAAGGAAAAAATGGATGATATGCTATACTAATGATATCTAAAATCACAATTGAATATTTGTTGCGCTGAACACATGTTGACCATCGTTTATTCCATTACTCCTGATAAGGTGGATATTTTCATCAACATTTACCAAGCTACGCTCGGTGGGCTGCCTATTTGTCACCGATCACCTATGTTTATTACGGAGCAGTTTCTCTTGAAATGCGATATGGTGGTAATTTCAGGTAATACTCAAATTTTAGGGCCTGACCGCATTGCACCTAACTGAAAAAGGATCAAGCGTTAGGCGCGTTTTTTTTCAACAGTAATGATTCGGATAACGATGTTTGTCGGGAAAAAGTTTTAAAAAGCTAACGATGTAGAGTTGGCAGATCTTTGTTTCTTAAAACGAATTCATTGCTTTTCGTTTCATTTTCTAAAAGCACGGGAAGAAAGAAGAGTACCCCACGAGCTGTTCCTCAAAAAAGGTGTTCCCCACCAAATATCAGCTGGCTTGGAGATTTTGAGGAAATTCTTTCTAGCTTGGAAATTTTTGCAGTTTGAGGAACACCTTTTTTGATAAATTTCTTAATTTTTAATAATTTATGAGAATAATTAATTGCAAATCAATTGTAATTGCTTGCAATTGTCTTATAACCAGTTATTCGTTTTTCACAATAGGTGATTTAGTTATATTAAACAATTTACTTTTTCCAAAAGGTGTTCCTTTTCTGCTCCAAGCTGGCTAGGAAAGGAGGAACAGCCTAGCTGGCTTGGAAACAAGGAACACCTTTTTGCAAAACAATTATGTACAAAAGAGAATATTTTGCTGTTGTTCGTCTCCATAACGATGTTTTAAGTTGATTTAACCACTTTTTGAAAAATGGGTCGTGGGGTGCCCTTCAAGAAAGTATTGTGAAATGATTTCTTATTGTATTGAAGAAAAACACTAATGAAACAGTAATGAAAAAATAACTATTTTCACATAATCATATTCTTTTAGTAGTGGATAGAAATCGGTCATAACTATATCACCTAAGATATTTAAATATATCAATCGATTTTCTTATTTGATTACATTATCCAGGTGCCTTCCGTCAAACAGCACATCATACAAGGTCTGTTTAAAGAATGATGAATTACCTGGCGAAGCCATTCTGGATAAACTGGATATGAACATCCCGATCTGGTCATGCTATATCGCATTGGTCACAATGTCAATCACGTTTAGGTTGGTTCATTGTTTAAAGTTTCGGCCTGGTCATGCTAGAAAATCTATTGAAAGATACATTTCTCTCAACCTTTTAATTTTTTTTTTAACATAGAAACTGTTTAAACATTTCTTAGAAAATAAAACCTTAAACTTGAATAATTTATAAAACCACACTAAAAAATGTGAATTGATTGAAATTTGTAATGAAATAGAAAAAATACTAATAACAATTTAAGATTTAAAAACTAATGCTCTCGTTTATGGTGAGCAAATATAAGTATTGCATGAAACGCATGGAGAAAAATGTTACCGTTGGGATATATAATTATGTATACATATCGAAATTCACTATTTCGGATGGACATACGCGGTTCAAGAAGAATTGAACCGATGGTGGACGGGGCGACATTCTTTAATATATGAATAGAGTCGACTGTTGCAACAATGTATATTTTGTATATCATAGAAAAACTGGGAATGTGATGGTGCTTGCACTTATATTATAAATATGCTTATTCATATGGCATTACTTTTCCATTTTGATTTAAATGTTCTATAATTTTCAGATGTTTGTCTTATGTCGTCTTACGATATTGGAGAAAGCCGACCGCTCATACCTGATTAGAAAATCATCTCGAAGCATCGTAACGTCTTCAACGCAACGCTGGCACCTCACTAAACCTGCTCCGCAAGACGTCCGCGGACGTTGAGCGGACGACCTACTTTGGGCCAATATGAAAGTTTTCCGGACGTCCTTATTCGCTGCGGACGAAGAAAAGACGTTGCACCGACGTGGCGTCCGAGTCGGACGTATGAATTACGTTCTTTGGATGCCGGGCACCCTTTCATATTTGCGTCCTCTCAACGTCACGTCCGAATGCGACATACTATATGGAATACCCTTGTCGAGTTGGAAGAATCAGTTAACCAGCTATCTAGAGCAACACATATACGCAGGCAATTAATATATATTTTTTGCTTGCAATTCAATGCGACAAAATAACAGCATTTAAATGACACAACGCTATTATATGTATGTTAAGGTGGCACACCATTTGCTTTTAGGGGTATCACGACAGCTCACCCAAAAACCAACTCGGCCAAATAAAAATTGGTCAACTCACCCAAATTCGTGGATAACTCACCCAAGTTTTTGGTCAACTCCTCCCAAGTGTTTTGGACAATTCACCCAAATTTTTGGACAACTCACCCAATTATTCTTTTTTACATAATAATACAAAATATCATGTTTTTTTCTCATTCAATTGGCATTGATATCCATAAATATTTAGATATCAATATAGATTTTTCTGCAATTTTAGAGATTACAGCGATATTATATTTTCTAAAATTCGAGGAACGTATGCGCACTTGCCTGAGGTTGCAAAGTGCTTAATATAAATCTCAAATCCATTGTTTTAGGTTACTAAGTGACTTTGAAGCATAGCTTTGATATTTAAAATTGTATATCTCAACGAAAAATAGATTTTCTAGGTATTCTCTTAATTGTTAAAACTTGGGTTAGTTGCCCAAAAACTTGGGTGAGTTGACCAAAAACTTAAGTGAGTGGACTCATCTATTTGGGTGAGTTGGTTTTTGGGTGAGTTGGTTTGTGGGTGAATTGTCCAACATCCGCTTTGTTTCATGTATTGAAACTCGAAATAGTGTTTTAATGTTTTAATTAAATGCAGATTCCAAGAACCTGTCTCTTAACTTAAACAGCATATGGATCTTTATTGCTTTAAACCTATTAGACCTGAGCATAATCAATTATTCCAGGGAGATGCGATCCTCTATTTTTAATTAATTATTCATGAACTAATTGAATGAGAACGTAATTAAACGACGTCGCAAATTATAACCTTTCATATGAGTTATTTCTGTGAGAAGCAGTTAAATCCATATGTTACGTTGTCAAGCGCCGTTTATATAACCTTTTTATAGCGTTAATTGTTTCGACCTACATACGTTTAATTTTAACATTTTTGTTATTTGTAATATGATAATTGATATGCAATACATAATTATGAATAGCACAGTAAAAGAAGTAATAAAGCTAATATTCTTAGAAATACAAATGACACTTTTGATAATAATCTAGGCGCCCTATTTACATTTTCAAGATCAGCGTCAGTGAATATGAAATCAAAGCTTCAAATAAAAAATAATCGAAATAGTCTCTAGCGTGAAAGACAGACTGAAAGACACAATTTAAAAAGATTTAGAAGTCTAAGTGCTGATTGAACATATTTTTATTATTTCAAGATGAATTTTACGCGGGCAAAACGAAAGTTCTGTTAATGTCACATATTGAAGGAGTCAGAGCAACATTATGTTAAGTGCATTATGAATGTTAAGAAATTGCAAGCAAAAGGTAATAAAATGTTTTTTGTTTGTTTTTGTTTTGTTTAGAATATGATGTGTGGATGCACGAAACAAGTATTTAACGCGCTCTCTCCTATGCATTGCATTTTGAAAATAAATAATAACAAAACCTAGCCATAAATTTGAAATAACAATACCATAAAAAACATGAGGCCTATATATGAAATATAAAATATGCAATTTGATAAAATTTGAATAATTTAAGAATAGATTCCAACTTTAAACTCAAAACATGCATTTAATTGTGCGCACTCACCTTTGCGATCACATGTGTGTTACGTAAAATCATCATAGTAATTACGTTTCGCATTCAGTCAATTAAAGATTTTGTTGTATAAAAATATGTAAAAAAGGTAAATAGCACAAAGCTTAAATGAGAAATAATCATATAAAGGTTAAGATAAGAGCGCCCATGCACATGATAATGGTAACAAGAGTACGTGTATATTCCAGCTGTTAACTCAGAACCTGTTAAGACGATATTGTACGGACCCCTTCATATCATGACAGAAAAAGATAGTTACAGTTTCGTTGATTTTTATCTGGTTTCTGTGAAAATAAAATCTTTTGAATTTTCTTTCA
>LQRL01126301.1:11937-22875 GCA_001703475.1 Hydroides elegans
GTGATTTAAAAAAAAAGTCATTATATATCATTATCACACGCTTCGCTGATATATTGAGTTAAGTATCATACTAATTCTATAAAGTATCTTTATGATACGTTTTAGGATAAAAAGAATATAATGCGCTTGTTTATATTGATATATCAACTAAGTACTTAAGCTGTACCATTTCAAAAAAGTTCAATGATTGCTATAAGACATGTTCCGATGTCAGCTTTGTTCAATATAAATGCTTCCAATAATCAAAATTGATATATTATATATAAAAGGACACATACACCTATATATCCAAGCAAAAACATTTATAAATGTACGGACAAAACTAGTTCAAAATGCCCATTAAAATTTATATATTGAAAATTTCGTACCATCTTTAAAAAATGTATTCTATTTGTGTTATGCAAAGGGCTTTGCTAATCCTTTGTATTTACGAAGGTCGATCGTATTTTAGGACACAACCTTTCTATCACGTTGGTTCTTGACATAAAAAATGCATATGGAAATTTGCATATTGATATTTTTCCGAAGGGATAATCTGTAACAAAAGAAAAATCACATAATAAATTACTATAAATTAAATCAGTGCATCAATCGAAATTGTCGAATCAAATATTTTAAAACCGGAAAATCAAATGCGAAATAAATGATAATAATTGAATAAACAAAAGATAAAATACAAACGAATATTACAATCATGGATCTAGTTTTTCGCAACGTAGAAGTTCATATTAATGAAAAGAAAATTCTTAAGGATGTTTCAGGAGTAGCCCAAAAAGGAGAAATGCTAGCAATCATGGGGCCAAGTGGTAAGTCTTGAAAAATTATTGTTCTATTTATTAAAGTGCGCATTAAAAAAACGCTAAGAGATTCGATGTATTTTGTTATCAATATAATTGTTTAGTTTCTTTCATCAAAGTTTGTTATCGATCGATGTACAAAATTGCAAGATTGTTTCTACATTTTCTATTTTATATTGATTTAATTGTTTCGATTTTTTTGATCGATTGAAATCTACGTACATGAATGTGACTATATGTAAATTTCGACTCTTTTTTATTTTTTTTATTCATACAATTCTTTATTTTCTTCATTCTTCTTTTTTTTTCATTTGCTTTTTTTCGTGTTCCCATCACATGAATCGGAAAAAAGAGTGGGATCTTAATCGTGTTTTTTTTAAATTTAAATTTGACATCGGTAGTACGCTATAACCGTCACGTTTTAAAATGAAATATATTTCAAAAGAAATCTTATCATATTGTACTTTAAGCTACTGTACAATTAGATATACAATTAGATAGTGTTACATAATAATTACATATTATGTAACACACACACAAACAATGTACGTTGTTATAAGATTGAATAATAAGGGTTGGCTTTGAAAATAACAAATGCTCATTCAACTTTAACCCATCTAGCATCTTTCTTGTACCTAACTCTTCAACCTTTTATATTATACTTTACAGGTGCTGGAAAGTCGACATTGCTCAGCGCCCTAGCCGGTCGAATGCCAACCAGCAATGGTCTCATAACTCTAAATGGAGATATGCTTGATAAAGAACTTGGACGCAAAATGCGATTCGTCTTGCAGCAAGACTTGTTTTTCCCAACGCTTACTCTGCATGAAACGCTGACGGTAACCAGAAATATAGAGTCTAGCCACATTGGAATCCTCATGCAACTACCTTTCTTTTTCCAAACCGTCTTTTTGTTATAGATAGATCTATGCTACAATAAGTTTCCTAGAGTCTATCTGTAAGGAAACAGGAAGCTGCGTGAGGTTTCAAATATAGGCAGGCCAATATACAAGTTTTAGGGCCTGGCCGCATTGGAAGGTCTTTTTAGCTTGTTTCCCTAACAAAAACTGTCTGGCAATGCATTTCTTATGGAAAACCGGAAACGTGACATGATTTTTTAAAGGTGACTCTAGTGGTTTGAGTTTCTCATTAAGAAGACCTTTATTAATTGTAAGACAGAGTTTGTTAAGGAAAAGGCCTGAAAGAGCTACACATATGTGGCATGGGTTTATTCTAATTCTAAATAGATCCTAGGATTCACATTTCAATTGTAAGTCTACACTTTATCTTTGACGTATGTCAATGAAATATAATATGTTTGTCCTTGACAAGTTCAAAATTACTTTAAAAGAAAATCTTTATTAATTGATACATTCATGGTTTAGAATGCAGTTATATCTTTTTGATAATCTATTCTTCCAAATGACCTGAAAACATTCTGAAGAAATTCTCAAATGGTTTATTTCAATTAAATGTTTGTATAGCCTTTGTTATTCTGTAATTGTATTTCGATTTTGAATAACAAGCATTTACTTTCATTTAAGTTTGCTGCTTTGCTTACATTGCCTGAAAAGATGCCTCATGAGTTGAAATTAAAACGTGTAGAGGAAATAATCAGTCTGTTAGAGTTAGACAAATGCAAAAACACAGGTAGAGTCTAGCATATCTAATTTTAAAAGATAATCGATTTTTTACTTGTTGATTTCACTTGTCAAATCGCTTAACTATGTCTGCCCAATAAAACGTTTTAGGAATTGTGAAATTTAGGAAATATATGCATTTAAGACCTATTCAAAATTAACATTGTAGCTATTTATAACTTCGAAAATGGTTGGAATCAAAATTAAGAAATTATTTCGAAATTGCTATTCAAAAGAGCGCGCCTATTCGTAATCATTATTAGAATAATTATCAATATATAGAACAGATGTTCGAAAATTGGCGCCTTTTTCTATATTTTTTCGGCTTTCGTATATATTCAGATCTTTATTGATTCTATCGATTTTTTTGTCTTTTTTTGTCCATCCACTTTCCAAATGTATTTGACAAACTTCAATTATATCTTCATTCGGCATTACGTTTTATGTTGCTTTTTTTTAATGTTGCAATATTATGTTTCGTTTCCTTACTATAGTAATGGGAAACCAGTTCATGCCTGGCTTATCTGGTGGTGAAAGAAAGAGAGCAACAATAGGTTGTGAAATTATCACAGATCCATCGGTTCTACTCATCGATGTAAGTAAGCTTTGTATATATTTGGATGATTATTGTGTGATAATCATTATGTTTATATGAATTCTGTATATGAGTTAAACAATTTAAATTTCTTAAATAATATTGATAAATTATGTGCACATAGTTTCCAAAGACAAGGTTTTTTTAAAAACATGATTGTTTTTTTTTAATTCGGTTGCTAACCATGTCAAGTCTACTTAGCAATCAGTAATTTATTATATGCATTCATATTTATGCCTAAATCGTTCGACGCACCAGTTTAATATCTAACGTTAATGCTCCGATATTTCGTTATTTCATTTTATATTTTTAAGGAGCCAACAAGCGGTCTCGATTACTCCATAGCATCGAATCTGATCCAGACTCTAAAGAAATACAGCAGCACTCGCCATAAAACGATCATTGCGTCTATTCATCAACCATCTAGCAAAATGTTCCACATGTTCAGCAATATTCTACTCATGGCCGACGGACAGGTTTATATATGTATTTTTTTTCAATATAATTAGAAGTGCTTAATTTCTTTTTTTCGAAAATGATGAAACATATTTAATTATTTTCAAATTTCATTTATTATAATTTATTTAGAATTATCCGGATATATCATTGCGAAGACCGATACTGATTCAAAATATGCTCTCCAGAATGTACGCTATTATCTTTAACATAGGTGGTGTATTTTGGACCTTCACAAAATATACTGGATCATTTTAGTCAGGTCGGGCTCGTTTGTCAACATCATTACAACCCTGCAGATTTCATAAGTATGTTCTTCAATAAATTCTAATTGATGCTAATTTATGAAGAGCTAGAGATAAATAGAACAAAACGAAATCGAACAAGATTTTAAAAAATATAAATCGTCATTTGTGATTCTACAGTTGTACATATCCCTTACATTACAAAATAAATAAGTAAAAAATTGTCGACGCTCATTTAAGTTCATATTATTTGCGTTTAAGTGGAAGAAATCCGTTCAAGTTCAGAAGTGCAGGAGAAGCTCATTCAGGAATGCAACAATAACGGGTACATTATAATCGATAAAGATAGTTTTTTATTTTATTTTCACGTTTAAGACATTATGAGAACTGTCATAAATATAAATTGCTTTGAATGATTTTACATTTACCTTGTATTCTTGTCGTTTTATATTTATCATAGATTTGATTTTAATATATTTTCACAACTGTTGTATTACTATTTTACAATGATCCATCGCTTATGAACTTGTATATCTTCTTACCATTTCGATCGATAAATCTCAAACTATGTGTATTCATAGCGAGAAATACTGGCCTACCAATGTCAAAAGGATTCTTGGCGAAAAGGAAGCGGAAGAAATAATGAAGAAACATCAACAGCGCAGACGCAGTTCGGTTGTCAGTTTCGTTTCCGGTTTTGTTCAAAAGGGCTTCCGGAAAACGTCAACTTCAAGTTTTGGTAGCACCATAAATGAGGCCTATGAACAAGATAAAGATAAAGAAAATGGTATGCTGTATAAGCGTATTTTTGCTTATGGAAATAATAATAATTATGATTGAAAATATAAAGATGTAACGTTTTGAAAACTACAATGTCGATATCGTTTTTTTTTTTCTTTTTGAAATGATATTGTTTATAGAAAACTGTATATGAACGAAACTCACAAAGAGTGGTTAATTTATCACAGGAATCGTGAACAAGGGATTTCGCCAAAGTGACGACTTGTCATGTGTCGTAATTACAGAAACAGATGAGAAAGCAAAGAATGTAGAAAATGGTGAGATTTGTGTTTGATTATTATGAAAGACATGGCATTGCTAAGGTATAATTTTGAGATAATAATCTCTATCGTCAGAGAATCTTCAAATAACTTACTAATTGATTAAATTTTGATTAATTTAATATCCCATTCCGCAATGTTCCTGCGTAAACTATACGCCGGTTGGTGATGTGACGCCAAAAGAACGTTCCTAGATGGTCCCATATGAAAGGTTTTTGGACGTTTTTCTTACGTCCGACCTGGAAACAACGTCGTTACTTCACCAGCAACAAGAAACCCCCCAGCAAAATAGTGAACACAATTACCACGTCCTGACTACGTTTAAAAACACATCATCTTAACGAACGATGCTAAGCATCTCTGAGCATGACCTTCAACAGTTATTGATCATATTTATGTACATTTGTCATTTCTTTTATAATTATAGGTTCTATTCCAAACGGTCGATTAGCCGATGGGAACCATGGAAGTTCGGAGAAAGCCATGCAGAGCAACTTGGTTGATACCGACAACATTGTTAAGAGATACACAGATCTCAGCTTGAAGTGGCCGACAGGTAGAAAGAGACAATTATGTTTTGATTCTGTTTTGTGTAGACTCTATCAGACGAATTAAGGCGAACTTACTATGTAAAGTTTTAAAATAGACGTCTATTTTATTACGATTTACAATCGCACACACTTCTAACTTCTCATGTCTATGTGCGTGTATGCGTTTATGTTTAATGCGTTTGGCATGATGAGTTCAGGCACGACTAAATGCTACATACTTGTTAGAAAACAGCATTACACCAGGATTTTATTCGATTCCATAAATATACAAATAAATACCGTTATTCTTAAAATGCAATGCATATGAAATTGTATGGTTTCCAGGTTATTGGACTCAATACAAAGTGCTTACACGACGCTTATTCATATACAACCGACACCAAATCTTCTCAAAAGTCAACGTCATACGGAGAATATTTGTTGCTTTGTTAGCATGTAAGATAATGATTGGTTTTTCATTCAAAATTATTTCCTTAATACTTAACATACACTTGTCTTCATAAATATCTAAATTGTTGATTAAGTTTTCTTCTATAAATTTAATTGAATTTGGCTAAAATGTTAATATATAATATATGATATTTATAGTGAATATTCCGCATTTGAAAATGATTCAATACCATTGTATATAACTTTGATTTTATACAGTTGTTCTAATCAACATAGTCGTCATTTTTGAATATATAAACAATCTCTTTTAAAATATTTTTTATTTAATATTATAGCCGTGATTTGGTTCCAACTTGAGCGTTCAGAGGAGACATTGATCGACAGAATGGGTGTGGTAAATATTGCTTCATGTTTTACGATACTAATAGTTTGGTTTAATTATTTGATTTAGGATATATGGAAAAGAATTGTAGTTATAAAACATTTTACGATGCTACTATATGATTGAAGGATATGTTATTTGCTTGTTTTCAGGTATTTTTCACCACGGTTTTCTGGGGGTTTGATATCTTGCTAGATAGTGTTGCCTCATGTGAGTAACATTTTCTTAAATCACGGTCAAACCATATCGGTTTTAAATAATTTTAGTAAGAAAAACAAACATAAATATGCATGAACAACAGTAAAATACATTTAAAGATAAGAAAAACTGTGTTTCGAAGCGCTGATCTAATAACAGCTTTTCTATGCAATCACGAATGATGAAGAAACAAATTAATCAAATTTTATAATATTATAAAATATGTTTATTGTAGTTGCTCAGGAAAGACCTGTCATTTTGCGAGAACGGGCAGCCGGTCTATATCGTTTATCTGCCTACTGGATGGCTAAGCAAACCAGCGAGTTGCCTCTTACATTTGTAATGCCCATCATTTTTGTGTCGATATTTTATTGGGCAGTTGGTTTGAACTATGAAGTATGGGCGTTTTTCGCGTATCTTACGCTTCATATGAATTTCGTGTTTGCGATACAGGTAACACTTTTAAGCTTTCATATATATATTCTTATGTGGATTTTATCATGTTAAATTATTATTGAATACTAGTGGTTATGTGCTTCAAATGCGCAAAGCAAAGCGCAAAGCAACGCCCTTGACAAAAACACGTCCCATGGGCACTGTTTATCTATAAAGTGTTGCAAGACCTTCGCTGGGTACCTTATACATTGAGTCGACACAATTATAAAAAAATACACTCA
The DNA here is from genome assembly GCA_001703475.1 of Hydroides elegans. Taxonomy (NCBI): domain Eukaryota; kingdom Metazoa; phylum Annelida; class Polychaeta; order Sabellida; family Serpulidae; genus Hydroides; species Hydroides elegans. The sequence goes on from LQRL01126301.1 coordinate 18,930, forward strand.
ACGTCGTTCGTTTATAAGATTTATTAGCCTGTATATATTTGCACGAAAACTCAAAATGAAAAACAGCCATGCCATTTATTAAAATATTTTACAACAGGCAGTAGGGTTGTTTATCGGCATCTTGATTTTGGACTTTGCTGCTGCGTTGAGTACAGCCACAGTCGCCATGCTGGTTATGATGCTTTTGGGTATGAACTTGATGATTCAAATAATCAAGTTAAATTTAATACAAGTGAACTTTATAAAACTATTAAATCCCATATTTGATTTATATCCTGGATATGCTTTTATAATAACATGACAGCGATGGGAGCGTTTATGCTTAAAAAAATCACATTATACTCAATTATTTGAGTTCTAAAGAACATAAAAAAATAATTAATAAAATATTTTTGAATTTTACCATAATGTATCTGTTTTTATTTCAGGTGGATATTTCCAGCAACATCTTGGTAGCTACATAAGATGGTGCAAGTTTCTTTCACCTGTAGCATATGCATATGAAGGACTTCTGTCTCTTGAATTACATTACGGATCAGATTTAAAGTGTGTATATAAAGCTCATATTGATTTATCGTTTTCACTGATATAATCTGATATAATGAAATGAATGTTGGATTATTAATGAATTTATCAAAATATAATGTGCAATTTATTAAAAGAATGATTGTCACATTAATGAGATAGGAGGTATTAGGATCATATATTAATGACTTCAAATATGTAAGATACATCGTATCGGATATAGGCAGTGTTAATTTAATATAAGTAAACTGATAAATGTGTTGCAGGTGTTTGCCAGACAATACTACTAGCTACACGCATTGTTTAGAAGAAGGCAACAAGAAAATATCGGGAACCAAAGTATCCGAAACGCTCGATTTAGAATTACCTTTTTGGTCCAGCTATATATTCCTCTTTGGTTTTTCAATTCTATTTAGGTAATGTATAATTGTGTTTTTTAAATTTCTAATCACGTTTGTAACTTAATAACATCAATAATTAAGCTTATGTCGTATTTTTCTGCTTAAAATTATATGATTAAAATAAACGTGTTATTTTTTAAATAGAATAACGTATCAAATCTATATATCAAAACAATAACTGTAAAAAGACTATACTAATTAATATAGGACATTATCCTGATGGGATTTGATCATCTATCTCAATTATAACCTAAACTTGTACATAATATCTCTTTCAGATACATTGCCTATCTAGTGTTGCGGTTGATTAGAAGACCTACCAGCCATAAATAATATGCATGATATTCGTGGAAAAGTTTGTGTACTGCGTTTCTTTATCGGGATCAGGTTTATCAAGTATTAAAAAATATATTACTTTACTGAAAATCTATATAAAACAAACACAAAATCGTGTAATGATATATCTATATTGTAAACATCAATGTATAGACTAGTGCAGATTACAATAAATGACGCTTTGAAAGTGTACATGTGTTTCTTCTTTCTTACTTTACATGAAAAAGGTATTGATATGTATACGAAATGTATCATTTGATAAGTTTTCTTCATATAGTGAACATGTGAAAATGTTTTATCAGCTTATAGAGCGAAAATATCACTATATTGATTATGGTTTTGTGTCACTGTGCATATTATCACATGAGCTACAATATTCTATATTTGTTTTTGTTGCAATTGAAATATACTTTTTGACACCTATTTATGTGGACCACTCTTTATACCCTAAAGAAACCGCGGAAAGTTCAGATTCTTGAAAGATGCACTGCAGAACATTTTTAGCATAGCACGTTTATACGAAAATTTTGATTTATTAAAAAATATCAAATACTTTTGAAAAGAAAAGTTACAGATTAAAAAATGGCGAAAGTTGTGATTTTTTCCCTATTTTTTTCTGTATAAATGATCTGCTATTTTTGGAGATAAACAAACCATATTGTCTTTGAATTATGGTAGTATATCCAGGTCTAGCTTTGGTGTTGACAGTGAGTTGCATTTTAATGGAAGAATGATTTTATCTTAAAAAAAACAAGAAACTATAAACAATGTTTTTTAAAGTCTAACAATTCAAACTTTCATATTTAACGGGAAGATTAAAGATTTTAGTTATTGATATAATATATAGTTTCTGATGATAAATTATACTTATCATGTTTGGAAGAGAGTGGAAATAAAGCTAAATTTTAAAATGTGTAGTGTATATTATGAAAATAAATCCGATACACATACTTCCCACTCCCATCTCTCACCCTTTTATATGGAATGTCGAGTGGTTGATACATTTATTAAAACATTTGTAGTCCAGATACATCCAAAGACTAGGCACCAATAGAAAATTTCTTAAATTTTGCAGCAATTTGAGCTCAAATCTTACGTGAATAGTTACACTGTAGATTGTACTATGTTGTACTATAGTTTATTTCGTTAAAATTCAAAATAACATACTTTCAAAATAAAGGTTTTAAGATTCGCTATATTTAATGTTTAACATTGGTGTGCTTGGTTACAAAAGTAGAAAAGAAACTAGTTTTTTTTGTGTTTGGTCACAAAAGCAATATTTTAGTATTACAAGTAAGCATAAACCGTTCTAACAAGTTGTGAAAACTATAACAATTGTTCTATATTAAGTCTGGTGATATAAATAAGTATGTATCGTGCAACATATTTGATTCGGTATTATTCTATAAGTGTAAAACGTATGAACCAAGTTTATATGCCTTACTTTGATAATTTTGACAAATGTTACTGAAAAGCTCAAAAACCATAATTGAATGTCGAGAGAAATTACCCAAATCTTTTCTTTTAAGAAACAATATGTGATTTTACATAGATATTGCACTATTTTTAAAATAGAATGTTCGACTCAATCTTAAAGTTTAAGCCATATTTTCTTCTTCTTCAAATATTGTACAGGCCTCCAAGGAGTATCACGTACAGGCTCAGTGCAACACTCTTAACGATTCGGTGGGTATATACATAGTGCTGTTCAGGTGCTTGTATTTACAGTGTCTACTAAAACGTGATTAGGATTTACGGTAGGCCCGTCTTCTGCACTTCTGACTTGAATTGGTCGAGTGAAGTGCAGGTTTTGATGTTTGCGTCGAGAGCGTTCCAGATGCGAATGGTGTCGGGGAAGAACGATTTCTGGTATGTGACGGTTCTGGCGTAGGGGACCAGAAATAGATTGCCGCGGATACTCATTGTAGGTATTAGGACGACCGTTGGAATGGCTACGAATCTATACACTATTCGGTACATCATGACAGCTTTGGCTTGCTTTCTTCGCTGCTGTAGACTCTCCCAGCCGAGTTGGTTTATCATTGCGCTCACACTACTGGTTTGTCTGTAGTCACCACAGACAAATCGTGCCGCCCTTCGCTGTACCCTTTCTAGCTTGTCCGTGTCTGCCTTGGTATGTGGATCCCACACCGGACTGGCGTATTCCACGAGTGGGCGCACGAGTGACCGGTATGCTGCTTCCTTGGTATCCTTGGAACACTTATGCAGGTTGCGACTCAGGAAAGAGCACATGTTATTTGCGCGCTTGCTAATAACATCGACGTGGGTTTTCCAGCTTAGGGTTTTATGTAGGTTGATGCCCAGGTACTTTGTAGAGTCTACCTTTTCGAGCGTTTGGCCATGGATTGTGTACTCAGATTCTAAGGGGCGCCGCTTGTTTGTAATATGCATCGTTTGACATTTGGATGGGTGGAAGGACATCATCCAGTCGTCTTCCCATTTTTGGAGGCAGTGTTGGTCATTCTGCAGCTTTTCGGCGTCTTCTTTACTATTGACGGTGCGGTAGAGAATACTGTCGTCGGCGAATAAGTTAACATTTGAACCGTGTTGTAGGTAGTCGGGAAGGTCGTTTATGTATAGGAGGAAAAGGAGGGGACCGAGCACGCTGCCCTGTGGAACTCCGGAGTCCACGGTAGCTGTAGGGGAAGAGGCACCATCGACGG